>JAPYYW010001016.1:0-53199 GCA_030522545.1 Cremastinae sp. A BG-2022a
AAATAATTAGACGAAAATTCGAAAAAAAATCGTGTTTACGTATTTCATATGAAAGAATATCCTCTCCAAATTTGAACGAATTTTTATTATTTCGTTATAACTATCGAAACCCCTTAAATTTTAAAAATTGCTACCTTTAACATGAGCTCTTATGGAAGATTCGAAAAAGCAACAACTTTCAATGTATAATATCTCTATTTCTAGATGGTAAAGCTTTGTAAAAGTTGACAAATGTTTTCATACGACATTAAAGAAGACCTGTGAAAATTTTTAAGAAAATCTGTCTCAACGCGGCTTTGCGGTTAAACTACCTTAACGGTATATTGTACATGCAAGAAAGTAACGAAATCATGAATTTTTCAGCGACCGATATCGGACTCATTTTCCAAGGAGGACGAACCAGGAGTCGAGAATCGTCTGGTCCTGTGCTCGGCGAAGGACAAGTTCGTGCTGACGCAGGACATCTGCGTGATGTGCGGGGCGATAGGAACGGACCAGGAGGGCTGTCTGATCGCGTGCGCCCAGTGCGGGCAGTGTTACCACCCTTACTGCGCGAACGTGAAGGTGACGAAGGTCATACTGCAGAAAGGATGGCGATGTCTGGACTGCACGGTGTGCGAGGGCTGCGGCGAGAGGAACGACGAGGGCCGGCTGATTCTTTGCGACGACTGCGACATAAGTTATCACATCTACTGTATGGATCCACCGTTGGATTACGTGCCTCACGGGACGTGGAAGTGCAAGTGGTGCGCCCAGTGCCAGACGTGCGGCTCGAACGATCCTGGATTTAACAGTAGCTGGCAGAAAAACTACACGCAGTGCGGCCCGTGCGCGTCGCACACGGCGTGCACGTCGTGCCAGGAGCCGTACAACGAGGGAGATCTAATAATCCAGTGCATCCAGTGCGAGAGGTGGCTCCACTGCGCCTGCGACCACATAAAGACCGAGGCCGAGGCGGAGAAGTGCGCGGAGGAGGGCTACAACTGTATCCTCTGCCGTCCCAGGGACGTCCCGCCGCCTCACATTGCGTGCAATCTCCCGAAGGTCCCGGCGAAGTACGCGGCCCGGTCGCCGCCCCCGGCCCCGACGGTCCCCAGTCCGGAACTGTACAAACCGACGCCGCAGCAGTATTTGATCGACGGGGTTTACCTCTCCGAGGCGGGCATGTGTCACATCAAGTCGCTGACGTTCGAGCAGCAGCAGACGCGGAAGACGAAGAGGAGAAAGCTCCTGCCGCCGGTGGATAAGGAGGCTGATATAATGGCGACCATCGAGTCCGTCGTCGCTGGGGGGAGTCTCGACAATTCTCTCGAGGAGCACGGGGTCAAGCTCGATCTCATGGACGTCAAGGACGAGGTTGGCTGTGAGATTCTGAAGGAGGGCATGGTCTGGACGCCCAGGGGCGATCAGCCGCCTCCCGAGGGCTTCAGCATCTACACGACGGAGAACGGCGTGCCCGTACTCCGGCGCAAGCGCCAGAGGAACCTCCAGAAACTCGGGATCGGCGGGTTCCTCGTCAGGCTCCGCGGCACGAGGAAGGACAGGGACGACGAGCCCGAGGTCCCCGAGGGCAAGCCCAGCTCCGACGGGACCCTCGCGACAAACGAGGAGAAACCCCGCAGGAAGGTACAGAGGAGGAAACCAAAGACCAAGCTCTCCGAATGCTTCCCGCAGTACATGCAGGAAGCCTTCTTCGGCAAAGATCTTATGGACACGACCAAAGACAAGGATATTAAGAGCAGCAGCGACTCCGAGGACGAGAGGAACGTCTCCGCATCCGCAGACACCATTCAGCTATCCCAGGACGAGCTCAAGGCCATCGAGCAGGTCAAGAACAAGAGCGAGCTTGAGAACGAGAAAGAGGAAGACAAGAAGTTACCAAATGAGACAGCAACGAGCATTAAGGTTATTTTTATCACTAATTTTCATCAATTCCTCAACATTTTTCAATTTGTACCTGAATATTTTCACGAAGTTACTGTTAAACCAAGCATATAAAATTTGAGGATTATGATCCCTTGCTTCCATAAAAGAGAGATTTTAGTGAAACTTTGCATTCGTGTAAATAAAGGCTTAAAAGATATTTTTGACAATTTTTTTGAATTTTAGAAGGATCATTTAAAAGACATTTAAATAATAAAAATGTTAACGTGTATTCTTGTGAAATTTGTACAATTTTTGTGGACATTTTGAAAATTTTGTACAAAATGTACAAAAATGTATTTTTTATATGCTTAAAAGAGAAAGAGAGAGAGAGAGATTTTAAAAAATATTGGAAATACTATTCTTGAAATAGTATTTGCAACGTTTAAAATTGTTTAGGAGCGTTGTTTCTGTAAAATTACATGATAAAATATTTAAGGATGTATGCCCAAAATTAGACATATTTAAATTTTTAGCGAATTTAAAATCGATAATAAACTAAAATACGCTGAATCGATTGGAAAAAGAAAAAAAGTATTGTCATTATCTTCGTTGAGATTGAAATTTATAGCAATATAAGTTATTCCGTATCGATTGAAACAAAAAAAAACAACTTTACTATTGATTTAAAGTAAATACTTAGAATTGAAGATTACATCTAAACCTGTGTTACTTTAACCGGAAGTTGATAAAATTGCAAGAAAAAGCGAGAAATTGGTTTGTTCTATATGAAGTAGCTAAATAGAAAAAGTGTTTTCTATAACTATATACATTATCCTCGATCTTTCTACGAAAAAAAATCCATCGTTGCCGATGTTTCTACGGAAATATTCTTGATTGAATTTGAATTTTCTTGTGTCTAAGGCATTTTGAATTGCGTTGTTGTCATTGGCTGATAGCTGCACAAAATGTCTCTGTCTCGAGTAGTCAAATCAGTCAAATTTCAAATTTCACACGGTAGAAATTTATTCATATCTACACTATTTTCATTCTTTAAATCACTATTTGGACAATAAAATTTATTGCCATTATTGTTTGTGCATAAAAAATAGCTTGAAAAAATTAATAGATGCGTACTGCAGATTTGACTGGGCATACATCCTTAACAAAGACGTTCATTTAACATGTACATTTTTCAATAAAAAATGTACAAAAATGTATTATTCATACACTTAAACGTCCTTAAATCAAAATTAAAAACGAAATTTTTGTAGCGAAGATAAAACAAATGTAAATTTAAAATAATTATTCTTGAAATTTATAAATTTTTTAAAGAGGGAAGAAATAATGGAGGACGAGGGAAGCGACACGGAGGCTCTCGGGGACATTTTGCCAATGGCTTCGGACCTGCTGGATAATGATCTCGTGAACACAATAATGAACGAGCAGGACGAGGATCTCGCAAAAGCGAGCGAGGCTCTCGAGGAACTCGAGGACGCTCCGGGTCCGAGCAAGGACGAGCTCACGGACATTCTCAGTCCCCACTTCAACCTCGAGTCGATGGTCCGGGACACCGGGCTGCCGAACATGGACAGCAAGGACGTCGAGGAAATATTCAAGGGAGTCCTCACCGACGAGTCACAAGAGTCTCAGGAATCCTCCGTTTTTCCGATCCAGTCCCAAGCCCCGCACACACCCGCCGCCACGACCCCCCTCGTCTCGCCCTCGCCCCACTCTGGCATTCAGCCCGCTCTGCCTCTCGGCAGGCCCCAAGTTCCTGGCTCTCTACCCTCCGTTGGACAATCCAATCTCAATTCGCCCATGAGCTTTCCGCCACCGTCGCCCTACCATTCTGAGTACAGCAAGTAAGGACGCTTTCCATTCTTTTCTTTTGTTTACGTAATCAAATTTTGTACTTCATATTTACTCATGGATGTATGAGCGATATTTTTAACCCTCCGTGTGTACACTGAATCTTTGAAGGAACAGTCAAAATTTTAAAGTTAAATTCCTCATTTATGAATAAATTGTAGCCTTTGGTTACCTCGTCTAAAAAATGTTGATAGTACGGACTAAAGGGACAATTTTTTAACGAAATTCCCTTTTTTTTTGCTTTTTAAACTATTTTTCAATTTTTATTAATAGTGATTTTAAACGTTTGACACTGGCAACTTTTGGGTCATGTTGTACACATTTCAAAAAGTAATTTAGAATTTTTTCAGAATTTTTAAAAGTCTAGGCCACTTAAAAAAATCGACTGTTCCCTTAAGGTGCTGATACACTCGTCTGCAGGCAATGCTTAAGGTATAGGAGGCTCGCGAACCGCTCGCAAGTGTATCAGCACCTTTAAAGACCCAGTGTATCGAAAAATATAGTGTACACACGAAGGGTTAAAAATATGAGAATTTGATATATTTTTGGTATTTCATTTCATAATTTCACAATAAAAAATGTCTAAATTATTATTAAAATATGCTTAAGTTGTCAATTAATAGGCAAACTAACAATAAGACTAAAAACTTTTTAACTTTTATAAATAGATATTAACCTTCGAACTCATTATTAGTTTTTTCCACCTTCAAAGTCGTGTTTGGGATCCACATGCACCCCAAAGTTTACTTGATCACAAAATCGGTTGAACAGAAGCAAAAAGACTTTTATGCAGACGATAGCTTAAGTTAAATTAGTAAAAAAAAGCCATTTAACGACTAAAAATCAGAAAAAATCACTAAAAAGCTCTTTTTTAAATGAAAATTTGCAATTTTTTAATCGTTTATCTGATTTTGAAATGTGAAGCAGGATTTTGAAGGGGAAATACCCCTCTACTTGAAAAATAAACATAACTATTTCACCTGCTGAAAAAAAGTATAATTATTTTAGCCACTGAAAATCACGAACATCTTATAACCGAATAGTGGGGAAAATTATTGAAAAAATGACAAGGAATTTTTTTTTTAATTTCCTAATATACGATTGAAATGAAATTCTTCATTTTATTACAAAATAATCTGTTCATCTTGGATTTCTACGCTTTTCGCTAAAAATAAATTTTCTAAAAATAAAACTAAATATTAAAAATAATAATTCCACTGTGTAGAGAGCTTGAATTGATTTTTTTCTTTTTATCTTGCAGCAGCCCGCGTATCAGCCCGGCATTTTCGGAACCACCAAGTCCATGGGTGAATCCGGAAGACGATGGCTCTGGGACTTCCGGCAACACTGCAATATCGTACAACCAAAGGAGTAATCTCAAAATGGAAGCCGACGAAGCCTTGGGCACGAACGCCACGATATCATCAGTTCTCTACGCGAATATCAATCATCCTGAATGGAAATCAGAATATCCAGGTTGATTTTCAAACAATTCCAAATATTATTTATTCTTTATTAATTTTTTTTTTATTAGTATCTAAATAATGTTTCAACGTTGAATTAATTTTATTTTACATAAAAAATCATTTGTTTTCAGCCTGGTCCGAGAGATGCAAGCAAATATTGAAAAAATGGCGAGCGTTGCCGAACGACAAGAGAGCACCTTATTTGACCCAGGCCCGTGACAACAGAGCCGCGATCCGCATAAAGAAAACTCAACCGGTGAGTGTATTTCTTTTTTTTTCTTTCGAAAATTCATCAAAAAAAAATGTCTGTATAATGACGATTACGACGAACATTTCACGTTGCGATTATATATTTGAACGAGAATACTCGATTATTTTTGAGGCAACATTGTAGCTCATCTTGAAGGTTTCTTGTGCTAACACATGAGTCGAACTAACAGCTCGCCCCCTCCATCCCTTTTGTGTCTGATTGTGCTACGTCTAGCAATTAGTCAATGTGTCGATAAAAAATGGTTGGTGTTTTTATTATTATTTATTAAGTATATATCTGTTAATGATTCTTGTAAAATATTTCTCATTGTTCCCTTTTATTAGAACTTTTTTCATGTTTTCAATTTCTTTAAATGTTATTTTTCGGATTTTGATTATTGTTATCTAAAGAAAACAGATTTTTAGTCCAATTTGAACATTTTTTTATTTAAATGAAACGCCAACCAGTTTTTTAAATAAATGTTCGTCCAAAGTCCCTCTAAACCATAAAAGTCAAGAATTTTTTACGAGCTAGGGAAATTAAAATGAACAGAAACTAAGTTTTTATTTCATTTCATCAACAAGAAAAAAATTTTTTTAACTCAGTTTTGAAAATAATTTTCTTCTTTTGAATTTCGCTGTTTCTCGGATTTTTGAACTTTGAGTATTTATAAACATATTTTAAAAAGTTTAAAATATCTTCTATAAAAAAAGTGGAAGGGTTGTATGACCGAGTTAGAAAATATATTTTACGTTGGACAATAACAATTTATTTATTCGATATTAAGGTGACTCATCAATGAATTAAAAAACAGGACATAAGATAAAATTTTGAGAGGGTATTATTTGTCATGTAACAAATAAAACTTGAAAATTTTAGGGTCAGTTGCCAGGCAAATTATTGCAAATGAGCTAATCAAAATTTGTATTTTAACAATGCTTTAGTGGGAGTTCGTTATATTTTCGGCGAATATGACATGAAACATTTTGTCCAAAAAAGGAGATTGGAGTACTACAAGATAAAATTTTAAGCTTTCCAACGATATGTGATAAACTGGGTATTGCCAAGAATTTTTTTTTAAACTTTCATTTGAAAACGATTCTGCGTAAGTCTCAGAAACAATTTGATTATCGTGCGATCAAACATTGAGCCGGAACACGCAAAAAATGCATCTGTCAGTACAGACTATTTGTTATAATATTAGTAATAACGTAATATTTTGATAACGATACCTTGGTATTAAAGATAATAATGCAAACTTAACATTGTCGTTTGATTAAAAAATTCAATAGTAAGCAATAGGCTGTGAATTTAGAAGATAAAAACCATTATTTATTGGTTATTCTGAATTGTCATTGACATTTTTCTAAAACAAAAATAATAGTTCTGCTGTCTGTTGCTTATCAATAAAATGTCAAATGACATTTTATAATAACTGTTATTTATAATAAACTATAAATGAAATGGCAATAGAAATATCATCAAAATTCATCACTTTTATTTACGTATAATATTTTGAAAGATTATGATACGTTTTATTGTTTATCGACGTCACAATTTTGATCATAATTGTCACTGATGAGCCACCTTAATAAAAAAATTAATCAATGCTACACGTTACAGAGAAACAATCGAGGAATTCAATTGTCTTGCATATTTGGAGTCAGGGAAAAAGAATCTAGCGAGATTGCTCGTAAAAAATTATTGATTGTTGGAGAAAATGAATAATCCCGAAACGAAGACACCTCTATCTCGTTGACAAGAGAGCCTTGCTGTGAAATTTATTATTTACGTTGGAGTTGTCGCCTGTCCGTTGTCCCGGCGAGACCCTTAGGCTAATAAACGATTGTATTCCCCGTAACCGTTTGAAAGGCTAAAAGCAGTACAAGTATTACGTTAAAGAGTTGAAAAGTAACATTCGGATGTTGATTGACCGGGTCGAGATCGTAAGAAAAGAAAAGAAAAAACAAAAAACAAAAAAAAAAACAAAACAGTTAAAAAAAAAGAGATTTGTGAGTGTGAACGTGAGACCGATTGAAACCGACAGATACCGAAGGATTTACCAAGCACGACCCAAGTAGCTGGGACGAGTTCATCGAGCGTGACGAGCAAACCGGTGACGACGTCGGCTCAGGCCGCCCCGGTAATGTCAATGTCAGTCGGGCAAAAGCAAATGGGACTTTTGGCGTCTGTACAGACGAGTGATAAGTCGATACAGGAGAAAACGGGAATGCTGAGCAGCGGGATGGCGTCATCAGGCCTGACGACGACGACGACGACGACAGCGGCAGCGGCGGCGGCGGTGGTCGGTGGGCAACTAGCGGAGGTGTGTGCGGCACAGGGACCGCCGAGGCAGCTAACAACTAATTCCCCAAGTCCAACGTCATCCTCGACAACCTCATCCTCCTCTTCGCCAAGGCCGAGCTCCGTAAATTCCGCCAGCAATTACGTCATAAACAGCCTATCGCACCAAGATTACGTAAACGTAACGGCCGTAAACGCTAGACTAACACATTCGCCGGCCTCAAATTGCACAACGACGAACGCTTCGTCCTCATCGTCGTCCTCTTGTTCCTCGTCATCATCATCATCATCATCATCATCCTCGTCGTCGTCATCCTCGTCTTCCTCATCCTCCTCATCCTCCTCGTCCTCCTCGTCGTCGTCCTCCTCGTCGATCTCGACGCCCTCCCCGTCGACTTCCATCTCGAACGTCGTCGTCGTCGATGGCTCGCCGAGCGTTGCTCGAAATCCCTCGAGCTCGTCCGCGACCGGCGTTTCCCAGACATCTCCAAGCTCCGGTTGCTCGTTTATCGTCACGAGCAACCCTCGGCAGTTGTCCTCGATTGACCATCAGATCAGAGTGCTCACCCCATCCGAAATAATGCGCACCCTCCCTTCCCTCAGCCAGGAGCACTACGATCCGCCACCCACTGCAATTATTCACACTGTACCTGTACAGTCCCCGGCTATGGTGAGCCATCTATCTCTGTGCCTCTAGTGTCTTGCCTTGTGACCACGTATCCGAACGACAGATTGTCTTCTCGTTTTATTTTACCTTCGTTTTATATCTTTTTCTTCATCTGCCTCGCGACATTTTCTTTTCTTTTTTTTTTCTTTTTTTTTTGCTATCCTCACTCAGAAAGTTCTATTTTCGAGCACTGGGTAGCGTCCGGAATGTTGTCGATTTCCAGAGAGTCTAAGCCAGAAAAGTACCATTTTTACGTACCGTTTCTTACATAGTCTAATGAAAATTAAAACGAACTGTCAAGAAAAGTGATTCTTTTTTATCGATCAAAAATTTCCAGTAAGGTACACGTGTCCTTATAGTTAGACAATTTTTTGGCAGTACGTTAGCTCTATTCTTTATTTATCTACTCATGACCATATTTTATCTTGAATTTAGCTGTTTAAAACTGTAGAGGAGTTTTTTTGAGTAAATTTATTCCAAAATAGTCAATTATTTTATAGCAGCCAAATTCAAAATGAAATATGGTCATGAGTAGAAAAATAAAGAATAGAGAGCTAACGTACTGCCAATTTTTGCAATTTTTGAATTATTTTTTTTTCAATAAAATCGTATGGGTTACTTTTCATATACAAAGAGGTTTATTTTTCATTACGTTAATTTATTGGAACAAACTCGCTCAACCCTAAAGAGAGGGTCGATTTTCTGTCCAACTATTGGGACATTCAAATGTTCCTGTAATCATTTACTAAAAATATTATCTAAAATTAACACATAAAATGAGTTTTGGATCGCTAAAATATCAGACAATAGTTTAGATGTGAATTAGAAGCAGATTTCTTCGTTTGACCATTTTTTAAAATAAAGATAAAGTGTAAAAAATCCTTAGCTGTCCAACTATTTGGACGTTTACCTTGGTCTTCATTTAGTTACTACTTATTATTAGTGGTCCTACAAATAGTGCTGACCTTTTATTCGACTCGAATTGAACTTTCTGAACAAGGTTAACAAAAAATATTGTATGTCACTCGATCTTTAAGTGGCAATTCAGAAAATCTTGATTTTACGATATTCGCTGAAGGTTTGTGACGCTTTTTTACGAAAACTCGTATAATTTAAGGATGTATAAGCGATATTTTTTAAAATATGAGAATTTGATAAATTTTTGATATTTTGTTCTTAAACTTGTGAAGAAAAATTATTGTGCCAAATTTGAAATCATTTTACTGAATGGTTTAAGAGTTATCAAACTCCAAAGTTGAAAAATTCGTAAATTTGCACTGAATACAAATTTAAAAATATGATATTCTTGTGATTTTTTTGAAATAGATAGTGTGCTTTTTGTATAGACAGTACTTTTAAAACGTTTTATTCAATTTTATTTATTTATTTGATTAAACGATAAAAAAGATTAAATTATTGTTAAAAAGTGATCAAGTTGTCAATTTATAGTCAAACTGAGACTCGAAAAATTGGCAACTTTTTAGCCAAATCCAGAGTCTGGTTTTGATGAATTTAACGTCAAAAATTTTTTTGCTGGGATTGTCTGTCCCACATCCTTAACTGTAGAACTTATGACTAGTTTTGTCCACCTTCAAACTCATGACTGGGATCCATATATGCTTTTTTTAACTTTTATAATTATCCTGGTCACCGAAAATCTGATAAGTGAATAATGGAGAAAATTATCGAAAAAAATGACAAAAAATTGTTTTTTTTTTAATTTACTAATATAAGATTGAAATTAAATTCATTTTATTATAAAATAATATGTTCGCATTAGATTTCTACACTTTTTGCTAAAAACAATACATCCTTGACATAAACTTATACATTCGTTTACGTAAACTCGAGCCAAAAAACCTCAGACTAATATCGCAACATGGAAATTGTCATCGAAAATCGCCAATTTCCGACCGAGTGACACAAATATCCATTGTTTTATTTTCCTCAGTTTCGCCTCGTCGGACGATCGGTCCTTTATCTCTGTCTCTTTTTCTCTCTCAATGTGTCGCCTCTTGACGTGATAACGTCTGTCGTCTGACGTTCGTAACTGACGAAACGCAGCTTCGTACGTTAATTCAACACCAACGAAAAATCATATCGGACCAACAACAACCTGCAACCTTTCTTGACCATGGCAGACGTTATCACGACTCTCCGGCTGTGTCCTCCGGCACTGGCCCACGAGATTTATTTATTTATTTCTATTTTTTTTTGGAATGACCGGTTCAGCCAAAATTTATTTCGTTCAGATGCATCACTCGGGTTCGAGCGAATTTTTTCTTTTCGTCACTGTCACACAATGTTCGATATTTACAAAACGTCGTTCGGTATATACTTTTTAAATGATCGTCTATATATCAATAGCCCATGATGTTTCGTTGTTGGCATGTTAAAGACGTCTCGTAGAATCTTCTTCTTCTTCTTTTTTTTTCTTCTTTACCCCAAAAAAATGTTTCCCCACGTTTCTCGGACTTCGAACCTCCATCCACATTTCGTTCACGATCCTCAACCTCGTCCGTAACTAACACCAGACTTTTATGATTGTTTTTTTTTTGTTCAATTATTCACATTACTCGTATGGGTGGTTGTAGATTCGTATCGTAACGTTGCTAGTACGTTTGACATTGTTTTTACGATTAGAACGTCATTTGTGGTATTTTTGTTTTTTATTTATTTATCTTTTTATCTCTCATTTTATTGTCCTCCTAGACGCTTATTTCTGACACGATCGAATATGTGCTATCCAACATTGAGATCCACTGCGTTGCCTCCAAGTTTTTCAGGGATTAAGATCGACACGAGTAGCGTATGGAATAAAAAAAAGACGTTGAAAACACGTGTGGGAAGAAAAGACGAAAAAAAAAAAATAATCATTTTTTGAAACGCTGTTGGTACATTTCAGATCCGACGAGGATTTAAATTTGTTTTCTCGTAGATTCGCCATCATCAATAATCTGCACGAAATATTTCGATTTTTCTTATGACCTTTTTTTTCGTTCGATTATTATGATTTTATCTAGAGGCTGCAATGTCAGTAAACACAATCGTTGTGCGAGGACGTGAATGTTTTTCTCCTCTATTATCTATTTTCTCTATTATTATATTTTCAACGGTGGCTGGTTGTGGGCTCTATATGATTAATGCACAAGCGTCAAGTTTTTTTCAAAACTCGAGGGACTCTGAGAAAATGAATCTGATTTTAGTAACGAAATATTAAACATGCTCTCTGTTATAATTATTAATTTACAAGTTTTTTCCTCTTTTTTTTTCTTTTTTTCTCTGTGTGAATGTTTAACATTGGTGTATAATTTTTGGCTGGTTGTCTACGAAGCCTTGTCCGGATTTGTTTGAATTGAAAATTGCCAGAGTGGTCATTACGTCCCGAATTTTAAAAGAACGACAAATATGTTCGAGGAAAAAGAAATGGAACATCGTTTAAGATGGAGAAAGATGACTCGTAGATTTTTTTTTTTAATAAGGGATGTAATGAACCCAAGGTATGGAGAAACGAGTTTTTGGACGCTTGATGTAATTGAGTTTTGTTTCGACAGGAACAAGATCGCCTGTCGAATCGTGATCGCTCGACGAGAGAGGCCGAACAAGAGAGACAATGGAAACAACTGCAGGCACAGCGACAACAACAGGCACAACACCAGCAACAATCTATCCACGAACAACGAGTACATGGTACGAAATTGTCATCTCATTATATAATTACTTCATAAATTCATTTTTTTCAATCTTTTATTGTTTTTTTTTAAATTATTTTTACTCTAAATTTTTTTATTTATATTTTCATTATTACTGCATGCCTGTATTGAATCATTTTTTGTGTATTATACATTTTTTTGTTCCTATATTGTCATATTAATTAAGTTTTAGATAAAACATTTACGAGGATCGAAATTACAATTTGAATTTAAATTAAATTTGAATGGCTATTTTTTGTTTATTTTCAGCAATAGCAAGAGTCCATAGACAAATCAGCGATGATGGAACCTCTCAATTGAATACTGAAAATCAAACCGGTCTTACAACTCAACTGCAAGTATCAACTTCTCAGGTATGAAGTTAAATAATAATTATGGCATGAATTAGTCTGATGAGAAATTAAGTTTTTCTTTAAGGTAATTCTATAAAAAATCAAATCAAATCAAAAGTTTTAATTTTTTTTGTAACAAAAGAAAATAATGATGTTTCCAATATTGAATAAATTGAATTTAATTGTGAATTATGAAAATAATATAAATAATGGAGGTGGAAGAATATTTCCATTATTATGTTATCATTTACAAAAATATTTTTTTTCGTTAGAATTAAACTACAATAAACTTCTTTGATGCAATGCAAAGAGTTTGGCAAAATTTCAAGCAGAAAATATCAAAATGAAAAAAATTTTCAGAATAATATGAATAGTAAAATAAATAGTTCAACTAATAACACAGTTGAAAATATTAAATTAATAGTACAATAATTAAAAAAAAAATTGGTTACACATTGATAACACTTTTGAGTAAATAAAATTGGTGTTTTTTTTTAAATTATGAAACAAACACTCGTCGATACGTGATTTTTTCGTGACTTTTTAGAAATGTTACTTAATATTGTGTGAAATTATAAAAAATATTCTATAATTTTCAATTTTTGAACTTCCTTAACGAGACAAGGATTTAAGGATGTCTATCAAAAATGTTGATTAAAAGAAACATGTATAATTTTGGGATGAAACGATTTGAAAAGTTTCCAGATACAAAATTCGCACAAAAAACCTATCTTTACCGACAATTTAATAAAAATATTCGTAATTGAAATTTCGATTTTTAACATTGAGTAGATGCGAGAATACAATTTCATACCTTTTTTTTCAAAAATCAATTGTTTTGCACATGATTGACTCTTTATAAAAACTATTTATTATATTCATTAAACACTCTTGCATCTGCAGGACAAATAAAAACTTGAGGTTTCGGGCCTTTTGTATTAATTATTAACGATAAATGACGATAAAACGTCACCTAGAGCTCTATTATAGCAATATACCAAGCATTAACAGGTTTCCTAACCTTAATCAAAACAACTTAAATAAAAGTGTTAACGTAAATATACTTTTTGGAACACCACGACAATTCTTAATTCCTAAAAATTTGATCCTATATTTTAGTAATCTTCAATCGCAGTAAAAAGCATGTTAAAAAAGATATTCGTATAAAGTATTGAACTCGAATTGGAAGAGATCCTTAAAAAATGAAAAATTTGCAGGATGGCAACCTGATGGTCCCAATGGCTTCTCCATCTCCTGGTTCCCGAGGGACGTTCGCAGCTCCACCGATGAAGGTGACGCGAGCAGTAGCGCCGCCGAGTCCGCTGCAGGGAATCGCGCGTTTGCCGGGTCAGCAGCAGTGCGGAATCGTCCAGCGGCCGGTCGGGGCGCCGGTCAGGCCAGGAATCCCGAGCACGTTCGCGCAGCCGCCGTCGCCGTTCTCGCCGCAGGCGCCGCAGTCGCCGCACGACTTCCCGCAGTCGCCGGCATCGGCGCAATCCCAGCAGGAGCATTTTTCGCGGTTCGACGGTACGCCCGGGGGGAACGAGCCGTATCCGCCGGCGGGCTCGCAGACGCCGAGATCGATGATATCCGGTACGACGACGTACTCGACCTCGCCGCGTAACGACGTTTTTTCTCAGCCTCCTGGCACCCCGAGGCCCGTTTTTAATCCTCCGACTCCACGCTCTTCCACCCACGTCTACGCTCCCTCACGCACCCCTGATCCTTACAGCAACCAGCCGTCGACGCCCTCGCCCGCACCCAGTTACACCTCCCCAAGACCAGATTCCAGGCAAGATCCGTCCCCCTCGGCCGAAATCTTCAATCAGCAGCCCGAAGTCAATCTCCAGCTTCGGGATCTCCTCCAAAGACAGCAGCTGACGAAGAAGTTGGAACCGCTCGCCTCGAGTTGGCCTCAGGGTAAGACATTTTATTTAGATAGATAAAATGTTGAAGTTTGCTACGCTGGAGTCGAACGAATTTTTCGTTTTATAAGGAACTTTTTTATCCTTGATTCTGGTTCAAGACAGTTTGAAAATTATATAAGGTAAACGTACCAATAGTTGGACAGCTAAGGGTTATCTCACTTTATCTTTGTTTTTTTATATTCAAACAAAAAAATTTATTTCAAATTTATATCTAAGCTATTATCTGATATTTTAGCGATCCAAAACTCATTCAATGTATTAATTTTAAACAATATTTCTAGTAAATAAATATTCGAACGTTTGAATATGTAGAATGTCCCAATAGTTGGACAGAAAATCGACCCTGTCTCTAGGCTTGAGCGAGTCTTTTCCAATAAATTAACGTTATGAAAAATACACTTCCTCGTACAGGAAAAATAATCTATACGATTTTATTGAGAAAAGATCCGGTCGCCGTGAAAAATTCAACTTTGCCTCGTTGGTACACAATGTACTATTTTTTTAAGAATTATTTTTTATGAAAATTTTTTACATTTACTTTTATCGATGGATATAAATGACATATACATTATTTGCATTTGTTTTTCTAGATGGACAAAATTCTGGTGAAACGAGTCAGCCACAGTTTGAGACTGGTCACGTGCAACTCGCTCAACACGTTCAACCGACGGGTAATCCCGTCGAGGGCACTTTTCGGCATCCTCTTCCACCGGGAATCGCTAGACCTCGAATGCCCATGCCCGGAGTTCAGCCGAATCCTATGATAAGAAACACGCTTGGTACCTTTTATATTTTTTTATTTTCTATTTTTTTTAATCAAAATATTGTAACTTTTCTTTAAATTATTATTTTTTTCTATTTCTATATATCTAAACACTATATTCCAAATTTCATAATATTTAATTTATTGTTTTGCTCTGTTCGATATTTCAGTTTTATTTTTTTCTTAAGTGGATTTTAAATTCGTTATTTAGTTTATACATTTGGAATTCTTTTATTATTTAAATGATAAGATTTGCCATTTATAACTATTTTATATAAATTTCTGCATAAGCTGATTTTTATGGACTTTTAAGATCCTTGTTATTTTTTTTTTCAGGACAAACCTCCAGACATCCCATAGCAGGGAACATCGATCCAAGACTTCAAGGAATAGATCCACGGACGCGAATGTTGTATCCGAGACTACCAGGAGCCGTCGCGATGCAGCAACAACAACCGCAGCAACAGCAACAACAACCACCACAACAGCAACAACAACAACAACAACATTTTCAAGGGCAGCAAGTCATGCAGCAACGTATGGCAAGTCCTAGGATTCCATTGACGGAGCAATATGAAATGTTACATCAGCAAAGATTTCCAGGTTAGAATTTTATTCTCCAGATGAATTTACACAGTATTTTTAAAGTAATTCTTTTTTTTTTGAAAAATCTAAGCAAAAAACTGGATTAATGCCCTATATCGTAAAAAAGAATTCAACAGGAAAAATTCATTTTCGTACTTTCATTAATACCTCCTTAATAACAAGTCATAAAAATGTTGCTCAAAAAATATTTATTTTTACAGATCCAAATCAAGCATCGAATCTCGGTCCGAACGTAGTTCGGGGCGCGCCGCAAATAGCGAATCAAAATGTCAGAATGATGGGCGCTCAAGCGATGGTGCGACCGCCGCTTCTTCCACAGAGCGTCAGCGACAACAACCCTGCCTCGTCCGAGGCGTCCGAAATTCCGGACAACGTTACCGCCGAGCTTGAAAAGCTCGAGCAGGAGGGCACGCCCATGGTCGAAGTTGAACAAGAGGGCGCGCCGATGGTAGAGGTCGAGGGTGTTAGTGCAATATTAGGAGATTTGGGTGACGACGATGACGAATTACTTGGTAATTTTTCATTATTAAATTTCACTATTTTCAATATTTGTCATTATTACTCTGAAATATTACGATATATTTAGGGAGTAATTGCATAAAAACCTATTTAGAGATAATTTCATTAAAAATATGCGTAAATGTTCGTAAAGGTAATTCTTTTGGTACAGTCAAATAAAAAATATTCATCTCGGTTTTTCTGACGTTCAAAGTAATTTGCGAGAATAAGTTAATTAAGAAAAGTTGTTGCAAATTGACTAAAGAAAAACATACTCTAAATTCAATTCAACAAAGTTTCTTTGATTTTATATAAAAATCTGTGCAAAATTTCAAGAAGTTTCACCATTTAGAAATAAAAATACTGAAAGTTGAACATCGTAACATCAAACACGTGCTACAACCATGTTAACTGAATGTAAAATCGTTGTTTAAAATTTTATGAGATGTAATTTATTCCAAAATTGCAAAGAACTTTTTTAGCATAATGTTTAAGTGTATGCAAAATTTAAAGAGGCTCTACCTAAATAACTACCAAGTAGTTATTTAAACATTAATTTTCAAAAATTGCTACTTTTAATATGTATTCTTATGAAAGATAAGAAAAAGCAATGATTTTCAATGTATAATATCTCGATCTCTAGATGGTAAAGCTTCCTAAAATTTGACACACGTTTCTATATGAAATTAAAGAAAATCTGTGCAAATTTTTACGAAAATATGTCTCGACACTGCAGTTGTATTACCTTAATAACCGAACTACATTACGCAATAATTTTGGATATTCAAATTCAATGTTAATCTTAAATAATCGACATTTAATATCGTTAAATTAACGTATTTATCATAATTTATGTAATAGCTGAAATGGGTGCGGATTTCAATATCCTCGAGTACGCGGACCCCGAGCTGGACAACATAACAGGGGGCGAGAAGACGAACATTCTGGATCTGGATCTGGAGCAAGTCGAGGTCGAGACGAAGGAGGAAAAGCAAAAGAAGGAAACGAAAGAGGAGGAGGTAAAGAGCGAGGATCTCGGAGCCGGAGCGACGAGTCATGGTGACCTGAGCGAGGCAAATCCACAAAATTCGGTGGCCCCTCCGCCGGAAGCTCCGAGTATTTCTGCCCCCCAGGCTCAGCCAATGGCGCCGGTCCAACCGACTACCTCGACGCCGCAGCAACAGCAGCAAGCCCCGATGCTGGCTCAGAATCATCCTCAGGCAGTCGCCGTTCAGCAACAGATGCATCAACATGTTCAACAGGCCGCCGCCATGGGAAGGCCTATGCCACCCGGAACGAGACTCCTGTCTCCGGACGGAGCTGTCGGCGTCGTCACCTCCACCAACACTGTCACCGTCAGCTATCCGGCGACATTTCCGGGTCACCCGCAACGCATACCACCACCGCATATGCAAGGTTATTATTACCTTTATTTTTTCTTGTGTACACTGAATCTTTGAAGGAACACTCAAAATCTTAAATTTAAATTCCTCGCACTTATGAATAGGTGGCCTATTTGGCTACCTCGCGTAAAAAATGTAGATAGTAGAGGGACTAAAGGCCCAAGGGAGGCCTGGATCTGATAGTTCAAATAAAATAAAATAAATATTTAACATAATTAAAATAATTAAAATAAATATTTCATAAAATTTGATTATGTTTTGGTTATTTTGTAGAGACTCAAATCTTAAAAACAAAACTTTTTTGTATATTTCATTCATAAGTTCATTGTTTTTCCATTAAAATATTCCCCACTTTTAGGAGCTTAGATAATACAACTTTTTGGAGTCCGCACCAAACGACACTATATTTTTTTGAAAGCTCATAGCCTAAGCTACAAAAGCTTAAAATTGTTTTTTCTTAATATCTATTTAGTGTAGAGCTACGAATTTTTTTACGAAATTCTGTTTTTTTCTACTTTTTAAGCTATTTTTTATTTTTTATTAACAACGCTTTTAAACGTTTGACATTGGCAACTTTTGAATCGTATAGTGCACACTTTAAAAAATAACTAAGAATTTTCTCAGAATTTTTAAAAGTCTAGAACTCTTTAAAAAATCGACTGTTTTCTAAAAGATCCAGCGTACACACCCGGTGTATCAAAAAATATAGTGTACATACGAAGGGTTAATTACTATTTTTATGATAATTTTACTTACAAATTTTTAAAGTAAAGATTGTCACAAAAAGGTAATGTTTGTGTAAAAATTGGAGAGCTTGCAAATTTAAGGTATTCTTTAAAAATTCATAATACGAAAAAAGGATCAGTTTGTAGAATTTTGTCCATAACTATATTAAAAAAATATCGTCCCATATTTAAAACCATTCTACTGAATGATTCAAGAGTTATCAAACTTCAAAATTGCTGAGATTTAGCATTGATCCTCATATGGAAAAATCTTACAGTTGCCTGAAATATGAATTGAATAGTACGTGAATCTTTGTGATGTTTTATTTCAATGAATAGTGAGTATTTTTTATAGACAGTAGATTCAAAACTTTTAATAGTTTGATTTGATTTGATTAAAATTATTTTAAAAGTATGCTAAAATCGTCAATTGACAGTTTAACCAACACCCATAAACTTCATATTTTTTGGTAAAAATTCAGTCATACAATACAATTAACAATTTTTTACTCGAAAGTACGATTCGAAAATTTTTTCATACACATCAAGTATAAAAGTTTATCAAGTAGAAAATTCCATAGATTAATATAGTTATGAAAATTTTATTCATAAATATTGCAATACGTAATTATGTAAAATTACGTTATTAATAATAATAATAATGAATTGAAAACACGATTTATGAATTTTTCGAAATTTTTTTTCAGTTCCGCCCCAGCAGAGAATGGGAATGCGAGTAGCCGGTATCCAAGGAGTTTCGGGAAGAGTCGTGTCGGTGAATCACATGATAGGACCGAGGATGCCCCTGGCTCCTCCGCCACCACCGCCCCCTTATCCAGGACCGCCACCGCCTTATCCAGGACCGATCCAGGTTCGTCACATTTTTTCCTCAATTTAAAAGTAAATTTCCGTCTCCTCGGGACTCATGCATCGCTTTCGACTCCGTATTTTTTAACAATTCGACATGCTAATTAATTGATTATCGAGAGAGCCAGCAAGCAAGCTCTTCCGATGAAGCTGCGAAACAGATTTTTTATTATTATTGAGTGTTTTTATTTTATGCGGAAATTCATCGCTCGGTGTTGGTTTTGTTATGAGGACTAACGAGTTTTTCAAATCGCCAGAGAACAGGCATGCGTGGCTAATCCAATTTCATTAACACGATCACATAAGGAGGTATTAATGATAATTACTGGTCAAATAAGATATTGTTTGATTTTTTATTAAATGAGACGTAAATAAAAGACTTTTGAGACTGATTAAATTTTTTCTACAAAATATACTTATTTTAAAATGTAAAAGATTGATATACCACAAGTCGTTAAAAGGTGATTTTCATTTTTAAGTTATAACTCTCTCAAAAGTTCATTCACCACACATTTTTTTATGTTAAGTAATTAAAACTTATACGTTAATGAACACGTGAGATATTTTGCTTAGAAGTTCACTCTAAATGTGAAAGGCTGACATAACACAAATCGTTACAAAGTGATTTTCATTTTTAAGGTGTAATTTTAATTATATCATTATCTCAAAAGTTTATTGAATCATATTTTTATGTGAAAAGTAATTGCAACTTATACGCTAATAATGAACACGTGAGATATTTTAGATTGCTTATAAGTTCATTCCAAATGTGAAATGTTGACATAATACGAGTCGTTAAAAAGTGATTTTCATTTTTAAGGTATAATTTTTATTAAATAATTCTCTCGAAGGTTCATTGACTCATATTTTTATTTGAAAGGTAATTAAAATTTGTAGGCTAATAATAAACACGTGAGATATTTTTAATTATTTAAAAAGTCACTCTAAATGTGAGAGGCTGGCATAAGAACAAGTCGTTAAAAAGTGATTATAATTAAATTTTAATTGAATAATTATCTCAAAAGTTCGATGAGCACATATTATTTTTATATGAAAAGTAATTGAAATTTATACACTAATGAAAACGTGATATATTTTAGAATGTTTAGAAATTCACTCTAAATATTATTTTTTCGATCAAAGAGCGCCATCCAATGGTTTCTCATAAAACTCTGACTTGTGTCGAACATACTTTGACAGGATAGTTATTGCTTATTTTATCGGTAATGGTAGTTGAAATTTAGTTATCAGGAAACTGGATTGAGAATGTATGGGACAGACAATCTCAGCAAAAAGTAAATTTCTGACATTAAATTCGTAAAACAAAAACTCTAGCTCTTGTTGAAAAGTTGCCAAATTTTTGAGTCTTAATTTGATTATAAATTAGCAACTTGAGTATATTTTTACAATAAATTAAACATTTTTTATTGTTTAAACAATTAAAATAAAATTTTTTTAGTAAAACGTTTACAATTACTGTCTATACAAAATGAACTCCACTAAGAATTTATTTAAAAAATTCACAAGAATCTCATATTTCAAAATTTTAATTAAGTTTTAATTAAATATCAGCAATTTTTAAATTTATAAACTCTTAAACCATTCAGTAAAACGATCTTAAGTTTGGCACATTTTTGCATATGCTTAACAACAAGTTTTAATGTGCTCAACAACGAAATACCAAAAATTAATAAAATTTTCATATTTTTGAAAATGTCGCTGATACATCCTCAATACACAACATCGTAAAAAAAACATCACTAGCAAAAAAACTAATTCTCACACTTTCGTTAATACCTCCTTATAAATTCGTAAATTTCAATGAATTTTATTTCCCTAAAATCATATTCAAGGAATAACGTTTACCCGACGACGAACGAAATGAAAATCAAGAAATTTGACAGAGCTCGAAATCTAATATTTCTCATTGCAGCCCGAAGCACGCGCAAAATAAGTGTCGAATTGGACCAAATTTGTACTCAAATCAATTCCTCAATGATTATTATCACGATCGAAAAAAAAACGAATAGAAAAAAAGAACGGTTTTGATCTAAATGCTAAAAAAATTAATGACAACGAAAAAAAACAAAAAGAAAAAGAAAACAAGAAAAAAAAGGAAATACATTCGCTGAAGATCGAAAGTATGCGTAGCTGTGTGACTGAAATTAATTAAGACGTATTGGCTGAGTAATTATGGTGTTTTCTTTGGCCTGGGTGTTTGCAATGCATTTGGTGTTGGTGCATGTCTAGATGGGGATGTGCCCAGGTGGGCGGGGTATGGCGCGAGCCCCGGTCCATATAGGTCACCCCGTCCCGGTGGCCGTTCCACCGATGGCCCCGGTCGTTCATAGCAGCCCCGGCCCTCCGATCTCGCAGCATCCGCATCGGAGACCCTTGCTTCTGCAGGTGAGCAAGTCTTTGGGCCATTTAAACCATCTACCACCAAACTAAAATCACGGCCTCCCCGGAATTCTTCAAAATACTTGCAAATTTTATTTTATACTTCTTTTCTTTTGTACTATTTTTTAAACATCTTATTCGTATGTTGAATATTATATTATATATATAATATTATATATTATATATTATATATTATTATATATTATATATTATTATATATATATATATATATATATATATATATATTTACTCGGATATTACGTAGTTTATAATAATTTTCTAAACATTTAAAAGAAATTAGTATATTACGCACCTAGGGCGGTAAAGTAAGAAAGGTCTCAGATCACATGTAATGACAAACATGTGTCGACAAACATGCGATCTGGGGCTTTCTTATTTACTGCCCGTGGAGCGTATACGATTTTTCTGTTTTAATACAAAAAATTTATACATCGTTTTAATTCGATGATCAATTTTATTGCATTCGCGTATAGGCCATTTAAACCATCTACCACCAAATTAAAATCACAGCCTACCCAGAATTCTTCAAAATACTTGCAAATATTATTTTATAGTTCTTTTCTCTTGTAGTATTTTTTAAACATATTATTCATATGTTGAATATTATATATATATTTACTCGGATATTACGTATTTTATAATAGTTTTTGAATATTTAAAAGAAAAACATTTTTCTGTTTTAATATAAAAATGTATACATCGTTTTAATTCAATGATTAATTTTATTGCATTCGCGTATAGGCCATTTAAACCATCTACCACCAAACTAAAATCACGGCCTACTCAGAATTCTTCAAAATACTTGCAAATTGTATTTTATACTTCTTTTCTTTTGTAGTATTTTTTAAACATCTTATTGGTGCCTTGAATATTATATATATATTTACTCGGATATTACGTAGTTTATAATAGTTTTTTAAACATTGAAAAGAAAAACATTTTTCTGTTTTAATATAAAAATTTATACATCGTTTTAATTCGATGATCAATTTTATTGTATTCGCGTATAGGCCATTTAAACCATCTACCACCAAACTAAAATCACGGCCTACCCGGAATTCTTCAAAATACTTGCAAATTTTATTTTATACTTCTTTTCATTCGTACTATTTTTTAAACATCTTATTGGTATGTTGAATATATATACATTTACTCAGATATTACGTATTCTATAATAGTTTTTTAAACATTTTTAAAAAACATTTATCTGTGTTAATCTAAAAATTTATACATCATTTTAAGATAGTTCCAACACTACAATTAAATAAAAAAAAATTTCTTAATTTATCTCTGTACCGTATGATTTTTGAGCTAAAGTATATTAAGATAAGTTGTAAATCGATTCAAGAATAACATACTCAAAATTCAAGATCATTCAAGGTGACCCGTGCTCGTTATATACCTATGAATATCATGAATAATGAAGTAATGAGATTTTTATTAAAAACTGAGGAAAATTTCTTTGAAGTACCATAAAAAATTGTGCAAAATTTCCACAAGCTTCACCGTTCAGAAGTCAAGATATTTAGGGTTAAAAATTGCGAATATTTAAAACGTCCTCTTATGGGAGAGCTCTGAAAATCATAATACTTAACAACGAATATCTTGATATCTAGATAGTGAAACCTTTTTAAATTTGATACACGTATGTAAATCATATCAAAGAAATTTTGCACAAATTTCCAACGAAATCCCATTAGAATGATTTTGTGTTAGAACTACCTTAATTCGATGATCAATATTATTGCATTCGCGTATAGGTCATTTACACCATTAAAAATGTATCTATGGTACCTTCGAAACGCTGAAAAGAAAATTCGTTTTTTATCATTTTTAAATATACTTATTGCTATATTTATGCAATGTTTTGGTATATTAATATTTACTTACTCAGAGAAAATTTTGAATTAATTTTTTGAAGTACCTTTGAGCCCAGTTTTTTTCCTCCGAATTTTATCAATTACCAAATGATACAAATCTCGATGTTTCTGGCTGCAGCGACATTTTCTTTGAGCGACTTTGTTTTCAGAGTGATGAAAAACAATTGGCGTATGAACATGAATTTATTTTTTGTTTCTTGCGAAAATAAGTACTCAGTCCATTCTACAATTTGCGAATTTTGTTTTTTAAGAATATGAAAAATATTCATGTTTTTATATAGTCATTAATAATCTTTGAACCTGCATTTTAACACCGTATTAATTATTAAAACTTTCACTAACAGGCTGCAAAAATTAATAACTCTCTAAACAAAGTTCGTCGTTCGCATGATTCTCGTTTTATTTTATATTTGGTAAAAGTGTGTTGCAGATGTATTTGGTCGTGTTGAGCGAATGAAAAATATATTTCGTTGAAAAGTGTATCGTTAAAATTAAAAAAAAAATCAAACGAATTACCAAAATATTCTTAAATATTCCAATACTCTATTTTGAAAGTAAATTTGAATTTGTAAATAATACATCGTGTGTTAAAAAATTTAATCACAATACAAACTTTCCAACGAAATTATTTTTTTTGAAGGAATGAAAGATTTGGAAACAACATCGTTGCATTCTAAGGATGCAAATTTGAACGAATATTATGGGAGAACAACCTTGTATTCTTCAATTTCATTTTAAGTTTATTGCTAGTAAAATTATTATATCGTTATTATTGAAATGACAATAATATAATTACAATAATTAAATTATAATATCAATAATATAATAATATAATAATGTAATTAAAATAATTATATTATTATAATTATAATATAATCAAGATAATTAGAACTTTATGATGACAATATCTGAATAAAGTAGCGAAAATTGATCGTTATAAATGAATTTACTCTGCAATTTTAATAATGAAAATTCAAAGAAAATCGTAACGAAAGAGCTGAATTTAGAACTAGGCCGATTATGACGCTACGAATATTACTCGATTGGGTTTTAAATGAATTTACTTAGCAATTTTAATAATGAAAATTCAAAGAAAATCGTGACGAAAGAGCTGAATTTAGAACCAAGCCTATTATGTCGCTACGAATATTGCTCGATTCGGTTTAAAATGACTTTAACTGCCAACAGTAGTTTTCACAGGAGCAACCTTTATGGGTTTACTTTGAAATTTTTATAATGAAAATTCAAGCAAAATCGTGATGAAAGAGTTGAATTTAAAACCAGGCCAATTATGTCACTACGAATATTACTCGATTCGGTTTAAAATGACTTTAACTGCCAGCAGTAGTTTTCACAGGAGCCACCTTTATGAATTTACTTAGCAATTTTAATAATGAAAATTCAAAGAAAATCGTGACGAAAGAGCTGAAATTAGAACCAAGCCTATTATGTTGCTACGAATATTTCTCGATTCGGTTTAAAATGACTTTAATTGTCAGCAATCGTGTTCACAGGAGTAAACTTTATGAATTTACTTTGCAATTTTAATAATGAAAATTCAACCAAAATCGTGATGAAAGAGATGAATTTAGAACTAGGCCGATTATGTCGCTACGAATATTACTCGATTCGGTTTAAAATGACTTTAACTGCCAGCAGTAGTTTTCACAGGAGCAACCTTTATGAATTTACTTAGCAATTTTAATAATGAAAATTCAAAGAAAATCGTGACGAAAGAACTGAATTTAGAACCAAGCCTATTATCTCGCCACGAATATTGCTCGATTCGGTTTAAAATGACTTTAACTGTCAGCAGTCGTGTTCACAGGAGCAACCTTTACTACTGGAGGACCTTTTGGAGCAGGAGAAGCGGGAGCAGGAGAAGCAGCAACAACAGCAGCAGCAGCACGTCGACGCGAGCGCACCTAGCGGAGCGTTGCTCAGCGACAGCGAGTTCGAGAGACTCAGAGCCGACGTTCTTGGCTCGGCGCCCCTCGGCTCGCCTCCCCAGGGCATCGCCACCAACGTCCCGGTCATCAGACCGCCCTGCACTCCCAGACCTCCGTCTACTCCGAGCACCAACTGGCCTCAGGCCGTTCCCGACAACGCCAAACTCGTCGGACAATCTCCGCGACAACCAATCGCCACTCAAACTCCGCCGGAAGGTTATTTTTATTTCGCTACTTCTTTTTTTTTTCTTCTCGTTTAAGGGAGAACGTCAGGGCTTTGAGAGGTGAGGTAGGTGGAGGGCAAATTCAAAGGTGCCGACGTTTTTAGCCAACCTGAGAAAAACAAAATTAGATAGATCGAACTTATAAATAAATTGGCATTTGCCAATGAAATATTTTTTTAGCCGTCATACGTCAGCGATGTCACGTTTCTAGATATGGCGCCTGCCGCAAGCTGGAACATCCTTTTTTCTGTCACTTTATCATTAATTGTTAAAAAACGGCCCGTGAAAAGCATTTCATATTTTACACATCGAATATCTGTTAATGATTAGTCAACTTGAATGCATAATTAAATTTTTCTCTGCATTCTAAATATCAATTTGACAGGTGTATTTTGGTGTGGTCATAAGCGATATAGTGTTAAGATGTTATTTTTTAAAAAATATGCTAAAAGAACGGGCCGGTGAATCACGTCCATTTTTTTTCTCGGCTTCAGGATACATTAGTGTATATTGAAAAAAATTTACTAGACGTTCTCTGTATTTTTAATGTTCGTCATTGGACTGACGTTCTCCCTTAAGGTAGTTCTCGTGAAAAATGAATTTCGACAAATTTCCTTGAAAATTTGCACAAATCTTCTTGGATATGATCCGAATATGTAGATTAGGGTGGGTCAAAAATAGTGACTTTTTTTCTTTTCTAAAAGCTACGGATATTCTTGTTTCGGGACATCTAAAACGAACTTTCACCAAGTTTTGGCTCATTATTTTGATGGGAACAATTCTCGTATTGCAATTTTCGATTTTTTATCAATCTCTAACTAAAATACTCGTATCTTGGTGAACATTGAATTTAGAGGCATGTAAAATCCATATTTTTTTAGGAAATTGAACGCTCTGCAAAAAATTCTCTTGTGAATTTTTCGTTAATCTCATCATTTCCAAGATATTTGAAGTTAAAGTTTTAAAAAAATGGAAAAAATCATTATTTTTGCATCATAAATCACTAAGTAGTATACTGCTTATAAGCAGGGTAAAATAGGCAATACATTGTTTCACTTGGTGAAAGTTCGTTTTAAGTGTCCAGAAACAAGAATATCCATAGCTTTTAAAATAAGAAAAAAATTCACTTTTTGGCCCACTCTAACGTAGATCAAATTTTAAAAGGTTTTACCACGTAGATGTCGAGATATATATTTAAAAATCATAATTTTTCATGCTCTTTCATAAGAGCACATATTAAATGTTACGATGTTCAACCTTCAATATTTTTGACTTCTAGATGGTGAAACTTCTTGAAATTTTGCAAAGATTTTTGTATAACATCAAAGAAACTTTGTTTAGTTTTTCGAAAAAATCTGACATAAAATTGTTTCAAAATTGTTTAAATCATGTAGCAAGTATACCTGACCGTGGATAAACTTAAATTTCTAATATTTTGTTCTTTAGTCTATTTGCAACAACTTTTCTTAATCAACTTAATCTCACAAATCACTTTTAACATCAGAAATCCGAGGTAAATGTTTTTTTATTTGACTGTATCAAGAGAACTGATACCTTAACTACCTTAAGGAACTAAACCGAACTTGCGAAAAGAGGGTGTATTTTTCACCATTTTTTCTTCAAGAAAACAGTACATGTTTTTTTTATGAGTACTGATATTCATTATACACATGTTGAAGATAGTTGACAAATTTTTTTATTGAAATCTTAACAATAATTTGCGGCGTACGTCACTACTAGACGGACGCTGCGAAAAAATCGGTGATGAGTGATTGGCAGCTTCACAGCTATACGATTCATCGTAAAAATACAAAAATATATATTTTTTTTGTTATTTTAAATAATTTTTAAATAATCCATAATAATAACAAATATTTAAAAGTAAATTTTTTAAATATCTAAAAATAGATATCTTTAGTTTAAATTTATAGATTAAAAATATCTAAATATATGTACATTTTCAAAATATCTAAAAAATTACAAGCGATTGAAAAAAGAATCAACAAAACGCTTGAAAAACTTACAAGCAGCTCCAAAAAATGAATTAAAATTGATATAAAAGAAATAAATATTTTTCTATTTTATCAATATTGGCATTATATTTTATTTCAAATACTTGCTCGAATATATTATCTAATTAATTGTTATATTTTCGTTTTAGCGAGAATAGCGACATTCAACATTCCTCAGCTACCAGCGCCTCCAGCCCCACCGGAGACAATCGTCACTGAACAAGATCGACAAATACAGCTGCAGTACGAGCAATGGTTAAATCATCAGCACCAAATACTTTCGCAGCAGCTCAAGTATTATGAGACGGAAGTTCAAAAACTGCGAAAAGTTAGAAAGGTAATCTTTAAGTAAACAAATTACATAATTTTTTCTCGTTAAACATATGTGCATCATATTCAGAATAAAAATCTACAATTTTATAAAAATTTATTGATTAAACTTTTTAAACAAACTCAAGGAATTTTTAATTCTTTCATGAGATGCAATGCTAACATTTTTCGTTTCAAAATATTTCAACGTACCTTTTTTTATCAACTTATCATTGTAATAGTTTTCTACGACAAACTGTTTTATACAAACAAGTTGTAAATTAAGGCTTGTATTCACTGGTCATCTGCAACGAAAAGTTTTTGATTATCATTTATTTAATATTTTGTGCATTTTATTCTTAAATGTTTTCACTAATTCAAGAAAGTACGTGCTAAATTTTCTGTAAATAAAGCATCAAAAGATAAATATTTTCTTGAAATTTGGTCAATTGATTTCGTCGTCGTCAGCTCGCATTGTCAGTTTTTCGACGTTAAACATCGGAGGTTTAACATTAATTGAAAATATTTCGAAAATTAGTCTCATAATTTTTACGACTTTTCATAGTTTTTACGACTTCATGTGAATTGTTCATAATTAATCAAAAAGTTTATCAAAACTTTTCCTAGCAGTCTAATCATCAATTATTTTTTAAAATCTACTTAAGAAGGTTGTAACTTCAGAGTAGTCAATACAACAACTAACAATAAGGTAAACGTCCCGATAGTTGGACAGCTAAGGATTTTCTCACTTCATCATTTTTTTAAAAAATATTCAAACAAAAAAATCTGCTTCAAATTCATATCTAAAATATTATCTGATATTTTAGCGATCCAAAACTCATTCAATGTGTTAATTTTAAACAATATTTCTAATAAATAAATACATAAACGTTTAAATATGTAGAATCCCCCAATAGTTGGACAGAAAATCGACCCATGTCTCTATAAGGTTGAGCGAGTTTTTTCCAATAAATTAACGTTATGAAAATAACACTTCTTCGTACAGAAAAAATAATCCATGCGATTTTATTGAGAAAAAAAATAATGCTAATATTAAAAATAATATGGCGAAAATTGTCCAACTATCGGGACATTTACCTTAACACTAATGTGAGCGTGACTCTCTTAATAACGGTAAAATCTAAATTCCAGTCGCTGAACAGCAAGCAGCGGCAGCTGCGTAAATCCGGGAACGAGTTAACGGACAACGACGCGGCGGAGTTGCAGAGAATATCGACGGAACAGTCGATCCTGCAGAAGCAGCTGGACGCGAGCAGAAAACAGACGCGCCAGCACGGGATGCTGATCCAGGAATACAGGAGCAAACAGCAGCAACGCCAGCCGCAGAATCAATCGAGCGAGCCGTGTTCCCCGCTGATGTCGCCGTCACAGCATTCGTCGCCGATGCACAGCCCGGCGGGCCTGGTGTCGCACAGTCCCGGCCCGGGAAGCGTGCCGGCGAACATGATCCAGCACTCGCCGGTTACGTCGTCGATGATCCAGCACAGCCCGAACCCGCCGTTGCTGCAGCACAGTCCCGGAAACCCGACGAATCCAGGAACAATGTCGCCGCACAGTATGCAGGCGTCGCCGAGGATCGGGACTCCGCACTCGCAGGGCGACGAGAGTCCGTTCAGCCCGGGAGCGATGCCGTCGCCCGGGATCTGCGGGCCGACGGTAACGCGAATGGCATCGCCGCAGCATCGAGCTGTCATCGCCAATCGGCACGCTACGAGTCCCGGAGCTTTCCCCCAGGAGGTCCGTTCGTCTCAGCAGATGATCGGGGACCAGACCGTCAGGATACACAACCTCCAGCAACGCTTCGTCCGTCCCCCGGCGCTCGTTGACCCGGGACAACGTCCGAGGATGCAGATGCAGGGCGGGATCGTATACGGTCAGAGATCGCCGCTGGGAAGTCCGCAGGCTGTCCAGCAAGCCCCGATGCTCACTCAGCAGCAGCACCAGGCGATGCTACAGCGCCAGCAGATGATCCAGCAGCAGCACGAGGTCGGGACGGTCGATAACCAGGCGGTTATGAACCAACGGACGTTGCAGATGGCTCAGGCCAGGCAGCAGCTGCTCGCCCAGCAGCAGCAGCAGCAGCAACAGATAGCTCAGCAACAGCAAATAACTCAGCAGCAACAGCAGATAAACCAACAGCAGCAACAGCAGATGAGCCAGCAACAGCAGATGGCTCAACAGCAGCAGCAACAAATGGCTCAGCAACAGAGACAATTTTTGCAGATGCAGCAGCAGCAGCAACAGATGATGATGCAGAAACCTCCGAGCTCCCCGATGGTGTCTCAGCCGGCGAATTCTCCGAGTCCCCAGCTCCATCAGCAGCAAATGCAGCAGAACTACGGGCCTCCGAGCTCGCCGATGCCCAGGAGCCCGATGGTTCAGCAGCAGACGATGGGCTCGCCAATGCTGCAGCAACAGCTGAGCCAAAGCTCCGAGCCTCCGAGTCCCATGGGCGGGAGAATGCACCATCCACCGAGCTCGCCGATGGTCTCCTCGCAGTATCAGCCACCCCTCAGCCCCATGTCGAGGAGCCATCCGTCCACGTCGCCGATGCTCCAGCACCAGCTGAACAACATGAGCCATCCCCCGCAATCCCAGACTCCGAGCTCGCCGATGCCGAGGAGTCCCATGGTCGGGGGATCCCCGATGCAAATTCAGAGGCGAACGTCCAGCGGGAATTCCCCGGCAATGCCGGATCGGCCTCAGAGCGTAGAAAATCCTGGCACGCCCAGAACACCCCACGCCGGCCACGTTTACGCTCCCCAGGCTTCTGCCGGCCAGACCAGCGAGCAGGAACATTCCTCGGCGACGACGACGACGAGCACGACGCCAACGACAACGACGACGACGACGACGAGCGTCGATCATTCCAGGGGCGGGGGAAATCCGCACAATCCTCTGAGCACGATGCCGATGATTCCGAATTTTGGGAGATTCGGGTTCATAAAGTTCGGGCTACGCGGAGGCTCGCCCATGTGGTCGACGAAGCCCGAGTCCAGCAAGGGGAAAACCGCGGAGTCGCATGTGAACAGCGCCGAGGAGAAGCCGAACACGTCCGCGGTTGTTCACCGTAAAACCGGGATTTCGCAGTCCAAGATAAACTCTCTCGTCTGCGCGGATTACAACGACTTCGACGACGACTCGCACACGCCGCCGCAGACACCGCCAACGAGTCTGCTGGAGGGCAAGTCCGTGAGCGCGAGCTCGTCGTCCTTGGCGGAAGCGGCGAGTTTGCCGATTGAAAATTCGATCGAGAAGAGCATCGAGACGATGCCGGACACGACGGATTACGACGACGACAAGACCATCGTCAACGAGGAAGTCACCTTGAGCTCGACGGCGCAGAGGGACAGCGACGACATCACCGTCATCGAAGAATTCGGGGATTCCGAGCTCGTCGACGTAATCTCCGGGACCTTGGAGGCCGAGATGCAGGAGGAGTACGTTCTCTTCGAATCCGACATGGTCGTCGATCTCTCGGTCGACAGCAACGACTCCCTGAGCAACGCCCTCGTGAATAACACCAACGAGGCCCACGACCTGGTCCAGATTCTCGAGATCCAGCACTCGGACGGACCGCTCGACGATCACGCCCTCAGCGACGACGACGACGACGACATCTCGCAGCCGAGGGACAAAAAGTCTCTCAGACTCGACATCGTCAGGAGTCTGCCCAGCGGCAAGAGACTCGTCACCGTAACCGACACCCCGGACTCTCCGGATCAGGAGGAACTCCTCGGGGACACCTCGCCGGGGCGCTTCATGGACCACTCGCCCGACCAGGAGCTCATGGTTCCCCTCGTCAACGACTCCGAGGTTGTCATAATCGATCCGAGGACAAAGTCTCCGGAAGACCCGAAGGAAGCTACCGAGGACGAGATCGACAAGTCCGAGGCTCAGGAAAATTCGATAATGCGAGCCAATCAGCTCGCTCTGCTGGAAAAAAGTTCCGAGGAGCAGCAAGAGATCGAGGAATCGCTCCAGGAGAGAGACGAGGACAAGCCGGACGGCTTCGTTCCTGAAAAATTGCATGACGAGGATTTGCCGCGAGCTGAGGAGAAAATTTCGAAATCGATCGCGAACAGTCCCGCGACGATCCCCGAAGTTTCGATGAGAGACTCGATCGCATCTGTCGAGAATCCCGTCGAAATTGTTGTTGCGGAAAAACAAGTTTCATCGACGATCCCGGAAAAATTGACAACGCCGCAGAAAGTCGCGATCGACGCGAAAATCGCCGCGAAACTGGTGTCGATGGATTCGAAGAATCCTGTCGCGAATTCGATGGACGCGAAGACGGAAACTCCGAGAACGATCGAGGAGTCTCAGCCGGACAAAAAGTGCGAGTCCACGAAGCTGTTTTCTTCCAGAGCGGAAATTCACAGGTCGAATTCTCAGGCAAAATTGTCCATCGTGCAGCCGACTTCGGTAACAACGGTAAAACCAAGAATGTCGACAGCGGAATTTCCGAAAAGCGAGGAGGAGCCGAAGAGCGAGAAAAACAATTTGTTGGACAAGACTCGAGAGTCGGAGACTCTTTTGCAAATTGAGGAAACGATCTCGTCAGGCGAGGCTTCGAAAACGCCACTGATGAATCACCTGGACGCGGAAGAGGCTAGAAACGAGGACAGAAAGTCAGAATCTTTGAACACGACGGACGAGCTCGAGAGCATGCTGGAAGCGATTCACAATCCGGCGGAAAACGCGATAAACGGCGAGAAAGCGAGCGAGGAAAACGCGAAACCGGAAGTCGTGAGTATCAAGAGAATGTCACCGGTTTCCGACGACCTCTCGCTGGTGAACATCTTGGAGAATGACGCAGAACCCGTGATGATGAACGAGACGAAATCGAGCGAGAAGGTTTTGGAGAATTTGGAGAAAATCCCAGAAGGAAACTCCTCGGAGAACGAGACAAAGGTCGCTTCGCCGAAGGAGAAAATCGAGGAAAAAAAGACAAACCCGAGCAAAACTTTCGACGAGAACAGCGAGGAGAAGAGTCTCATGGACGAGTCATCCGAGGACATTCTGGACATGCTGCACAACATAATTTCGTCCAAGCCGGAAATGACGAGCAACGAGATCGCGGAGGACAGAGCGAGGAAGTCGAGCATGATTTACGATCTGTCAACGCCACTGGATACTCTGCCTCTGAATATTCTTCAAGACTCCTTGATGGAGCTCGACCAGCCCGTGGAAACGGAGCATGCGATCCAGGTCGAGAAAAAATCGCAGAAAAATCAAAAAACTTTTCCACCGGAGAACAAAAATCCGCCTCAACTTACGACGCAGATTGCCTGTGCGCAGTTGCAAAAAACCAGCACGACGACGATGGTCCCGCATCTCTCACCGATTTCCAAGCCCACGGAGTTGACGTCGAACGTCGCTAATGTCTCGCACCAGCTGCGAACTCTCCTGTCATCGCTTCAGACGAATAATTCTCAAAATTACACGACGTCCTCGCAGAATTCTCTGATAACGATCGTCTCGACGGCTTTCACGAGCCCGAAGATCGCGAGCGTGACAGCGATCTCCAGCACGACGTCCAATTCCGTGAGCAACAACAATTCGCAGACGACGACGACGACGACGAGCTATCGAGCGCAGACCCCGACTCCGAGTCCCTCGACGACGACGACGAGCAAAACGAGCGTGGAGACAGCACCTTCCTTCGCTCTCCAGACCTCGAAAGAGACTCCTGGAACCCTGAGCATCGTGACGTCGTTGACAGGAAAGACGGAGCTTCCGATCCTGGCATCGAGCACCACTCCCATATCCACGTCAACGATTTCTCGAAATTCCGGAATTTCTATAACATCGAACGCGATGCTGAACGCCATGCTCGCAGGTACGAATTCGGCGAAACCGTCGATCGCTGGACCACGAGGAAACACGGTTCTGACTCAAACGAGCAATCTCCTGAGTTCGGTAATGCCTACGCCATCGATCCAGCGAGGGCAGAATTTGCAGTCGATGCTGCAGATCGGCACGACGTTGCAGTCGAGGATACTGGCGAGGGAATCGACGACGTCGTTGACGACGACGACGACGACCACCGCGTCGACGACGACGACGACGATAACAACGACGACAACGTCGTCTCCGATTTTCTCATCGTCCTTGGTAACGAGAAACGCTCCGACGACGGGAAGCGTCAACGTGACGACGAGCATTCTCCAATCGACGCTCTCCCAAGCTCCGACGCTTCTGCATTCCCACCTAACTTCCGGCTCGACGCAGTACAAGTCGCCGGGGCTTTTGCCGATCGACAGCAAAGCCGAGCACGAGGCTCACGTCAGCCAGAGCTCCGTGGCGGGATCGGGAACGCGGGGGGACGAGTCCGGTCTCGCAAAGACCGGAACGAGCGTGGAGAAGCCAGTGAGCACGACGACGAGAAGCGAGAACGAGATCGGGAAGAGTACTCTCGCGAATTCTCATCGGATGGAAGAGTCGCAGAACGTTCTGTTGAAGCAGCTGTTGCAGAACACGGCGTGTGCGACGACAGGAGTTTCCTCGTGCACGAGCCAGGGCGGCCCGAGCTTGCACATGGTGCCGTCCCTGGAAGCCCAGCTCGCGCGACCGGTTCCGCCGACGCCGTCGGCGCTCCTGCCGCCGATTTTGAACGAGACGACAACGACGAAGCCTCCGACGACGACAACGACGACGACCAAACAGCAGGTTATTGTTCGGGAAACCTCCTTCGTTTCCCAGTCGGTCTCGACGAAGACTCCGAGCTCCAAGGAGGAGGCTAGGACGATCGCGACGACGACGCCGACGAGCGCAACGCCGACGACGACGACGAGCCCCCTCGTTTCCATAAATCAGGCCCAGAGTCAACGGGGCGAGTCCGGAAAGATTCAGGCCACGGTACAGACGAGCAGCAGACCCGGAATCCCGACGAGCGTCCAGCCTTCCGTCGGTACGAAGATCACGCCGGTGACGAAGATCGGCGAGTCTCTTCCGAACGAGAACGCGAGCCCGAAGCCGGTTGTCAAGTGCGAAAACTTGATCGGTAATTCGAACCAGGCACGGGAGCAAACTCAGCAGCAGCGAGTTCCATCCTCGATGGCGTCTTATCCGAGACTTAGCGTTCCCCAGGGCAAACCGAGCGTAACCGCGATCACGACGAGCAAGATCGGCCAAACGGTCCCGCAGTCCCCGGGCATCCAGTCCGTGACTTCCGGGCCTACGGCTAGCGTACCCGGAGTGACGACGACGACGACGCCGCCTCAGCAGCCCCAAATCTCCCACGTCCAGCAACAACAGACGCCGAAAGCAAATATTTTGCAGCAGCAAGCCCAAATTCAGCAACAGATTCACCATCAGCCTCAGCAGCATGCCATCGCGAACACGATACAACCGTCAGTGCCTCAGACGATGGTCCAAACCGTGGGCCATCAAGCTCACTTACCACAGGGTGCAATTTCACAAAACACAGTGCCTTTGGCCGAAGTTAAAAAAGAGATTCTTGACGAGGTTCTGTCCGTTAACAATCCTACCCAGTTATCCGATACCAAAGATTTTCTTACTGCCAAAGAAGAGCTCATCGATGGTTCCATTGACGACAAAACTGGTAAATATTGCTTGTTTAGAGAATATCATTTTTACGAATGCATTGAAGCTAAACAATTGTTAGGAATAAAAAAAATTACAGCAAAAGCGATAAACAGAGATGCAAACATGTCATTGCATAATTTCTAACGAAAAAAAAAGAATTTTCATCGTCCATACTGAATCTCAAATAGAAAAAAATATTCAAACGCGTAAAAAAAATAAGAACTGATTAATTTTAAAAAAAATGATAGTCATACGTTTTTTTCGATATTTTTTGCTTTCAATTATTATTTTAAAAAATTGTTATTGACTTTTTATAAAAAGTTCAATAATCAAAAAAAATTATTGGTACTAGCTTCTAAGCATAAATATTTTTTTTCGGTGTTGTGATAGAATATCCAATGACAAAATATTCGAAGCTGAAATATCCGAAGAAAAATAAAACCATTGCAAAATATGCAACAAACTAGTACATTTAATCGTGTTTGTATAAATTTGACTTTTGATTAATTAATAAATTGATAAATTAAGTGGCATTATTTTAATTCAACACAATACTTTGAGAACTAAAGTAGCACGTAGAACATCAACTGTTCAGTCGAATTCTCTCCCGAAATATAAATATAGTTCTACAATTACGTGTTTATGACTCATCAGTTTCAGTTTTCAAAATAAAAGTAAAAAAGAAACGGCCATTTGGTCCATTTTTCGCAAAGTTATGAACTTTAAAAAAAAGTTTAATTTTTCAAAAATTAATATCTCCGAAACGACTCGATAAAAAGTTAGAAAATCATGAAATTTAGTTTCAATTATTACTGAAATGTAAAAAATTATTGTAAAAATCAGAGATTAAAAAATACATAATACTAAAAATATTAAATTATATTACACAATTATACGATTAACTTACATTATAGAATATTATACGATGAAATATTTTTCCTTCCGCAGATCTCAAAAAATTGAAGCGGCGTCAGTCCCAGCAGAAACGTCGGCAGAGCCAGGGAAAGGATGCGACCGCGCCACCTCAGAAGAAGCGTTCGAGAAAGGTGTCTCGCATGGACGAGGATTACGACACGTTTATTGACAATCTAATGATCCAGCTACGACAGCTGCAACCGATGGCAGTATTGGAACCTCTATTGGGCAGGAACTACGGAGTTTGTCCGATTTTCGGCTCGGGCGACCTTTCGAAAATCGGCACACAGAAGGACTACAACACGAGGACTGGAGACCTGACAGGCGTCTACGGCGCAGCGACTCTTCTCGGAATTTCCGATCACTACAACACCCAACCCTTCGGCGAGCTTGAACCTTCTACACCTCAACAACCCGCTTCCACCCAAAGAGGATTTTACGATCAGGAGTTTCCACCTCTCAAGTTCGAAGATTGTAAGGAATTTTTTATTATTTATTGTTATTTTTATTTCCTTAAGAGTTCTTTTTACACATCACAAAGTACAAAATTATTAGACAGAAATTCAAAAGATAAGAATTAAGATATTCCTTGCGAGAATAAATAACTTTTTAAGGGTTTTGAGCAAAAAATTAAAAGTTTCACAACGTTTTTCTCCCTTACGAAGACGTTTGAGAGTAAGCATTTATTAAGAAGAGTTGCTGCAAATCGACTAATGAAAAACATATTTGAAATTCGAGATCATTCAATGGCAGGTCTATTCTCTATGTGATTACACAAAAAAATGATGAAATTTTTCAACAGACGACAAAAAAGAAAATTCACTGTCGATGAGCCGAGACGCCGATACACCGGACACAATAGTAAGCTCGTCATCGCCGGAATGCGTGATCCCAGAATGTCTCCATAAATATCCAGGTCTGAGATTGATCGACGAGGAATCGGACGAGGAGACGGACTGGCTGAAAAGAGTTTCTCCCGTAATTCCCATAGTTTCGCCAATACCGATAAGACTTAAACCTGGCTACCTTAAAGACACGGCTAAGCAGGACAAAGAAAATTTGGGCTCAACGAGGTTTGCACTATATGTTTATTTATAAATAAAAGTTTACAAAAAACATTATTTTTTTCAATCTGAGTTTTGAGTCTTTATGTTTGATGAGAACAGCAATATGAGCAGTTAATGACAGAAGCGAAATTTTAAAAATATTCACAGGTTGGGAAAATCTTCGCCATTGCCATTACGCGACAACGGCAACGTAACAGTCACGTTGACCCTTAATAGTCAAGCTGCTGACGATATTATGGGCGTACTTAAAGACTTGGCAAATATCTTGAACATCGCTCCACCTCCTGGATATCAGATCGTCGAGCGCACCACAACCCCGCCTAGTCAAAAATTGGGTCTCTATAGAACCAAGGGGAAGGATGGAAAGGAAGGAGGTGCGAACTTTATCTATTCGAAATAATATAATGAAATGAAATGACTGAACTTTTCTAACACTTTGACGACTGAGATTATCATAGTGAAAAAAACTTGATTACAATTTTCGACAAGTGTAAAATAGCTCATAACATGATAATCTATTTTTTAGTGAATAATTCATTTTCGTGAGCATTAAGGATGTATGCCCAAAGTTTGACATATTTTAACTTTCAGTGAATTTAAAATCTATAATAAACTGATATACGATGAATCGATTGAAAAAAGAAAAAAGTATGGTTTTTGATAATTAAAAAAGATATTGAAAAATGAAACTATAGAAATTTCTCTAACGTCCATTGATGAAACTGTCATTTACGGATGTGTACCCATTATTTTTATTGTTATTATTTTCGTTGAGATTGAAATCTATAGCAATAATATAGATATATTATAGATAGATAGCAATTATATATATAGATAGCAATTTTTATAGATAAACTTTTTGTGACGTTTTGATGGGGAAATCGCTAAGCTTAAACTTCAAATATCTTAGAAACTAAACGGTAAAATTACTCAATTCTTTTTTCATTCGATTTTTGCTATCGAACTACCTTAATACATGTTTAGATGGGGAAATTGCTAAACTTAAACTTCAAATATCTCAGAAACTAAACGGTAGAATAACTCAACTCTTAATTCATTCAATTTGTTTTCTTTTTCTTCAAAATATGTCATTTATTCAAATTTTTCTTAAATAAACGGTTTTTGCTATCGAACTACCTTAAATACAACAAATGATTTATCAAAAAAAATTTTTATAGCGCCAATCGACATTCAAAGTATCTTAAACGGTGCGGCCAAATTTTGTCGTCACTGTGACGTCGTCATCCTGAGCAGCCTGATCCGGAAGAAAGTTTCAGACTTGCCGTTTCTCAGCAAAGAAGAAGCCGAACCCGGTGACGAACTCTGCTTCTGCTCAGCCGCTTGTTACATGCAGTTCGCTCTTATGCACAGAACACCGACAAACAATCAAGGAATGGTGAGGAAAAAAATTAAAAACTCGTTAGAATTTTAGTTTATACATTGTTATTATGATTAATTTTATTATATTACATGTTTTTTACATTATGGTTAATTTATTATATTATATTTTTTTAATTATGATTAATTCATTATATTATTATTTGATATTATTCGTTATTTACTAATTTTCTTTTGCTTCTTTCAGGCTGCGACAATCGTGGATCATTTGTGCCAGAAAGCAGAATCCAAATTGCACGAAGACACGCTGAAGAAAAAATTGCTCGAGGCGAAAATTCCGGAGAGGAAGGAGTCCGAGAACATCGTCGACAATGCAAACGATTTGGATCTCGAGATGAACACGGATATGAAAATAAAGACTGAAACGGAAGATCTGGATATGAACCAAGATCTGGAGCTGAGCCAAGATCTGCTTATGGAGGAGAAGAGACCGAAGAAGCATCCGGTCTCGGAGGAAAATGACAGCGAAGGCACCGAACCTGCGCCCCCGAACAAAGTCTGGCGAGGTCTCAGGTACAAAACTTGGTCCGTCGGTGCAATACAACCGCACAATAAATACAAAAAGCCCACGGATCGAGAAGTCACTGAGGTGAGTTGAAATAATTTGAATTCCTTTTTATTTTTATTTCAATGTAAAAAAAAGTGTTTGCTAAATTTCTCATGGATAAAAGATTAGAAAATACGAATGATTAATTGAAAATAAAAATGGTATTGAGTTGAAGAATTTTCGAAAAAGCTTTTGAATGGATTATTTATTTTCTTTTGTATTTTCTTCAGATGCTTTTCCGCATGGGGGTGACGGTCGTCCCTGCTAAAACGGAGGACAGTCGTCGTTGCATGTTTTGCCAGAGTCAGGGTGACGGAGCGGCCGATGGTCCGGCGAGGCTTCTCAATTTTGACGTCGACAAATGGGTCCACCTGAACTGCGCTCTCTGGTCCGAGGACGTTTACGAGACCGTCAATGGCGCCCTGATGAATTTGGACACAGCCCTACAGCACAGCCTCGTTCTCAACTGCATCGTCTGCGAAAAGCCTGGAGCTACTGTCAAATGCTTCAAAATGCGTTGCACGAACGTCTATCATCTCGGCTGTGCGGTCAAGGATGGCTGTGTTTTTTATAAGAACAAGGTAGCAATTTATTTATTTATTTTTTAATCTTGGAAGTCACGACTAGTTTTTTTTACCTTTAAATTCATGACTGGGGTCCATGTGGACCCCAAAGTTTACTTGATCATAAAATCGGTTGTACAGGAGCAAAAAAATTTTGACTTTAATAAATAAAAAGTGAAGAACTTGAAGAGATTTGTAGCAATGGTGGTAAGAAAACTAAATAAATTTAGAGATTTTTGATAAAATTAAAAAAGTGACAATATCTTAAAAAATAAGAAACTTTTACTAAGGTCATATTTATTTTATCTAATAGATCTAAGACTAACCTGCTTTCCATGTCACTCTGAAACGGTATTTTTGGGACACCTTGTATATTCGTAGTAGTGTTTATTTTGTATAGACAGTAATTTGAAAACGTTTTACTTAAAAATTTTTAAGTTAATTATTTAAATAATGAAAAAGGTTAAAATTATTGTTGAAATATGCTCAAGTTACTAATTAATAATCAAAGTAAGAGTTAAAAAATTGGCAACTCTTTAGTAAAAACCAGAGTCTAGATTTTAAATATTTAAGGTAGTTTTACCGTGATTCTATGATAAAAATGGTTTTCTATAGAATTTCTTAAAACCTTGCACATATGTTTTTTAACGTGGTGCTCAAGTGTGTGTCAAATTTTAAACGGTTTCTCCATCTAGAAGTCGAGATATTTATTGAAAATCATATCTTTTTGTAACTTTCCATAAGAGCCTGTGTTATAAATGTGATTTTCAACATGATATATCCTTATATCTAGATAGAGAAACGTTTTAAAACTTGGCACCAATCAAGCATCAAAGAATGTTTATCTAATTTTTTAAACAATCTACAGAAAAAAATTTCAACTAATGATTTTTACCTTTAGTTTACATAGAAAGGAATCTTTTGAAAGGACTATCGCAGTAGAAATATCTTAATGTAAAGAATTTACTTTTTGCTGGGCCTGTCTGTCCCATACATCCTTAAATATTGAAAAACATCTTATATTCTTTTTCACGATACTAATGTATTTTCTATTGATTTGTAATAATCTTACTTTGTTAAAAAAAATGTAAATGAAATGCTTTTTTCAGAGTACTTACTGCGCCCAGCACGTTCAGAAGAACGAAAAAGACAACGAGCTGACGACCCTGTCGGTTTACCGTCGAGTGTACGTGAACCGGGACGAGAATCGACAGGTCGCGGCGGTGATGCATCACTCGGACCACAACCATCTGCTGCGCGTCGGGAGTCTGATATTTCTGAGCGTGGGCCAGCTGCTACCCCACCAACTGGTGAACTTCCACACGCCGAATTACATCTATCCGGTCGGCTACAAGATCGTGAGATTTTACTGGAGCATGCGAAGGCCTAACAAGCGATGTCGCTACGTTTGCTCGATCCACGACGTTTCCGGTCGGCCGGAATTTCGCGTCCTGGTCCAGGAGCCATCCCAGGAGGACGTCGAGTTGCGGGATGCGACGCCGAGAGCGGTCTGGAGTCGGATTCTCGAGCCCCTGGCGGAACTTCGACGCACGACACGGACCGTCCAGCTCTTCCCGCGCTACGTTTCCGGCGAGGATCTCTTCGGTCTTACCGAGCCCGCGGTCGTCCGCGTGCTCGAGAGCCTCCCCGGGATCGAGACTCTGACCGACTATCGTTTCAAGTACGGACGGAATCCGCTGCTCGAGCTCCCCCTGGCGATAAATCCGACCGGAAGCGCGAGGACGGAGGCTCGGCTGAGACACCAATTGCCCTGGAAGAGACCGCACACCCAGAGAACCGCCTCCTCCGCCCGAGCAACTTACGCTCCGAGTGTCGCCGGCGCCAGCGAGGTCGCCTGCCCTTACTCCAAGCAGTTCGTTCACTCCAAGAGCTCGCAGTACAAAAAGATGAAACAGGAGTGGCGGAACAACGTGTATCTCGCGAGGTCCAAGATTCAAGGTCTTGGCCTCTACGCGGCTCGGGACCTCGAGAAACACACCATGGTCATCGAGTACATCGGGGAAATCATCAGAACCGAGCTCGCGGAGACGAGGGAGAAGCAATACGAAGCTAGGGTAATTTCGAATTGAATACTAATATGTGAGATTGTTCGACAATAGGCGCCTTCAGACATTTAGGTCTTAACCTAAATGTACAACCTTAGTTGTACATCCACGAAACGATTTTTTTTTTAGGAATTCGTTAAAATTTTGCATAAACTATTTTTGATGCTATGTGTATATGTGTATTAAGGTAGGAGTCGCGTGACAGTCTATTTAAAAGTTTGGCTGTACGTGTTAACTAAATGTTGAATCATCACTTGAATTATTTTGAGACAGAATTTTTTCAAAATTTATACTGATCTTTGACATTATATTAACATGTGTGCAAAATTTAAAGAAGCTTCACCACGTGGTTATCGAGATATTTATTTTTAAAAATTGTCACTTTTAACATGGGCTCTTATGAGAGATTGAAAAATGAGACGACTTCCAACAATTAGGATGCAAAAAAATGTGATTTTTACCAATAAATTTCTCGACTTCTGCATGGTGAAACCTCTTAAAAATTAAAACACGTGTATACGACGATGTGAAAATGCGAAAAATTTGTGGATGCTTTACAATCTAAAAAGATATTTATCTTCAAAAATCATAACTTTTAATGTGCTTATGGGAGATATAAAAATTTGGACACAAGTAATGTTTTAGTCTCAATATACACCAAATTTTATAGCCAAATGTTGGACATTCAATAATCATCGAACCACCTTAAAATGGTTCGGTCATTCAAGTAATTTCATTTATAATCGATGAAAATTTTATTTTTTATAAGCGAATACGATTAACCTATTCTTAAAATTTTATCGAAGTTCATCATGTCGTTTTTTAATGAAAAATTCTTATAGCAGAAATTTTTTGTAAGTTATACACGTAACCTTACCGCTGCACAGAACTTCAATTTTCATATTACAAAACGAGCATATCTAACTGACACCATCCAAAAACTGAAATTCACTGGACTAAACCAAAAAGAAAACGTAAAAAAATCTTAAATTATAATTTCGTCGTGTTATTTACAAATTTATTAGAAAATTATGTTACTTTTCTTGGCGAAAATCACAAAAAATGCCTTCTCGAGAGTTACTTTTGATTCGTTGACTGTCTAATTTTTCAATTTTCTTTACATTTTTAAAATAAATAAATTATCATAACTTCGCCATATAAGAAATGATTATTAACATAATAGAATAATTTTTAATACATATAACGTAAATTGCGTATTTGTTCGATTTAGTTATTCACTTGACTCCAAATAACTAAACGAAGTATATCCTAAATCATTCTATTCAAAAACATTACAGTTTAACGAGATATTTAGAATTGAAATATCAATTATTGGAATCTGACAATGGTTTAAATTATAAAGGTTTATAATTTTTTTCTTTATCTTTTCAGAATCGAGGTATTTATATGTTCCGCTTGGACGAAGAACGAGTGGTCGATGCGACGCTGAGCGGCGGTCTCGCTCGCTACATCAATCACTCCTGCAACCCGAATTGCGTCGCTGAGATCGTCGAGGTTGAGCGAGATCTTAGAATCATCATATTTGCAAAACGAAGAATCTCGCGTGGTGAAGAGGTACATTTTTTATGCATAATAATAATAATAATGACTTTTATTGATAGTAGAGATTATTTTTTATTAAATTGAATTTTTTTGTTTATTCTACAATAAAGATTTTGACATATTTTATACACAAAATTCTTAAACTTATACATTACTTGTATATTTAAAAATGAATTATATTTCTTGCGTTATTCTTCTATTATAATTTTAGAAATCTTAATTATTGTTAATTCAAGGAGTTTGAAATTTCTTTCCAACATTTAAGTTCTGAGATAGAGCAATTTCATATTCAAATTTTGTTTTTCGATAACATTTTTTTAAATTGCATTATTCTATTCATAATCTAATTTTATTTTCCAATATCTTTATTTATGTCATTTTTTTCTATCACTAATATCAAACGAACTAAAAAATATTGTTTGCAAAAAAAATCCTTGATATAAAAGAAAAGACGAGAATTCTTTAAAAAAATTTTTTTTTTCCTTTTTTCGCAGCTGGCATACGATTACAAATTCGACATAGAGGATGACCAGCACAAGATAGCATGCGCGTGTGCCGCGCCTAACTGCCGCAAGTGGATGAACTAAAGAGCTCGGTCCACTCTTGTTATTGTTGCTACGTTATTGGGTAGGTTTTACATTGTGAAAAAAAAGAGGAAAAGAAAAAAATTATATTATATATATATATATATATATTATATATATATAATTATAGGCATATTATTTAATTTGTAAAGTGCCATTGCAGTTTGACTAATTGATAAATAGTGAAGTTGGTGCTACGCCATCACAACATTCCTCCAAAGTTGTACAATATTAGTTTTACTGAATCAGGAAGGATACGGAAAAAAAGAAACAAAATATGCGATGAAGACGAAAAAACGAAACAAAAATTTTTTGAAATATAACGAACGGGAGAGACGATTTTCTTTAGAGGATGAAAAATAAAACTTTCATCAATTTGTATAATATTGTGACGGTCGTTACGAGAGTTGCGACGACGAGGGGAAATTTCGAGAGGGGCGAGAACCATTTAGAGAACGTGTGCGGACACAAGAAGTTTGTATCTTTGTATGTTGAGAGTGGTGAGCCAGTCGAGAGGATCGACTACGTTGTATTATAGAACTCTATTATTAATTATTAATTATTATTATTAAATATTAATTATTATTATTGCATATACATTACACTGTGTCTGTAAATAGGTAGAAAAATCCAATATTATTTTGAACCACCAGATGAGAAAAATGAGAAAGATTGTGTAAAAAATAACAGTACCTAATATAGAATTGTACACAATTATGACTATTTGATTACACAGTAATAAATCGATATAAAAAATCTTACGTGGGGAATTTCTTTTCCCTTTTTTTATAAAGGATTATGCATAAAGATTTTTATTTTATTACGAATATTATGTCATTTTTAACTACGATCCAAACGTTTTGCTAGTAAAGATTATTCTATATTTCATCATAAAAAGAGTTTTTACTGTTTTTTTTATTGGTGATTTTTCTTTTCGTACTTTTTTTTCGTAAGTAAATTTTTAATTACAAACGGGTTACACTACGTACAATTCGAGATATTTATTATTTAAAAAAACCACAATTTTCTGAACTCTGTCTCATGATAGAATAGATTTTTATATTGAAGAAGTTTCCTTCAGTTTTCTGAAAAAAATCAGAAATTTTTTTATTTCCCCTAATTTTCATACATACGTAGCGAATACAGGTCATCTTAAATAACCATGAATTTGAAGTATGTTGTTCGTGGAACAATTTCAACTTGCTAAATATGTACGACATTTTGTTTTTAATTTTACAATTTGTAAAAATTTCCAATTTTTTAAATTAAGCGCAGATAAAGAATTGTGCAAAATTCTAAGAAGCTTCACTACGTAGAAGTTAAAGTCTCTTAGTACAGTCAAATAAAAAATATTCTCGATTTTTCTAATGTCAAAAGTGATTGGCGAGACTGAGTGCATTGAGAAAAGTTCTTGCAAATTAACTAAAAAACATAGTCAAAATTCAAAGTCATCCAAGATCAGGTATACTTGCTGTATGATTTTTAAAATTTTGAAAAAATTGTATGTCACATTTTTTTGAAAAACTAAACAAGGTTTCTTTGATATTATACTAAAATCCGTGCACAATTTCGAGAAATTATGAAAGAGCTCGAACAATTGTGACTTTCAACAATAAATATCTTGACTTCTACGTGGTAAAATGTTTTAAAATTTGGACCACATATTCAGATAACATTCAAGAAGATTTGTGCAAATTTTTATGAAAATTTCTCGAAATTTTCACGAAAATTACCTTAAGATATTTAAGGCTGAAAATAGGAATTTTTAACAATAAATATCTCGATATATATGTGGTGAAACCTCTTAAAACTGAATAGACATATGCAGATCATATAAAAAAAAATTGTGCAATTTTTTAACGAAATCACAAGAAAACGTCAAAATATTTAGGGTTGAACATCGTAAAATATAACACGTGCTCTTATAAAAGAGCACGAAAAATTATGACTTTCAACAATAAATATCTTTAATTCTACCTTTTAAAATTTGAACCACATATTCAGATAAAATCCAAGAAGATTTGTGCAAATTTTTATGAAAATTTCTCGAAATTTTCACGAAAATTACCTTAAGATATTTAGGGCTGAAAATAGGAATTTTTAACAATAAATATCTCGATATGTATGTGGTGAAACCTCTTAAAACTGAATATACATGTGCAGATCATATAAAAAAAAATTGTGCAAATTTTTAACGAAATCACAAGAAAACGATGAAACGTGATCCTTGAGACAAATGAGCGCAGACTTTTGACGAGAGGTGCGAGTGAGAAAACGTCCGGAGAGTCGAAGCTCGCGAATATCGCGCATCTGGGGGTTGAAAATGGGGATGGCGGGACGTTTTAATCGCGAGCACGTTTCGCGACGTTCAAGAAATATCGTGGAGGGGCTGCACCGCCACGGCCTCCCCCGCTGTGTTCCCCATTTCTCGTGCACTCTTGCTCCAATTCGCGAACTTCTCGGACCTTGGGCCAAAAGGAACTTTGCCGGGAACTTGAAAAAAAAAACTCAAAACTCTTGAAATTTCGATCCATAACAAATTTCGTAACAGTGCCAAAAATTAAATCCAAAAAAAAAATCACCAATCGACGAGTGTTCGTTTCATCGTTAAAAAAAAAGCATTTTAAATAAATTTCTTCAAAAAATATTTAAATATTTACTCAAAAGTGTTTTTAACTAAATAATTTATTTTTTTTAATTATTGTGCTATTAATTTAATATTTTAAACATTTGTCTTTCAATCGTGTTATTGATCGGACTATTATTTATTTTATTTTGAAAAAAAATTTTAATTTCGATATCTTTTTAAAGAAGAAAGAGAGTTTTTTTGGAAAAAAAGTGATTATAGAGTGGTGTAAAATTTTTATAATTAATTTAAAAAAAAAAGAGCGATGAAGGGTTCGTGCGTGAAGAAAGTGAGACCGTCGTCACCGCGTGATTTTTTCGCGCGTCTGTACGGTCACCTGGAAACGTCGCGAGAGAACGAAAACGGAGAGAAAAAAATGTCCGGTGGATTAAAAAAAGTGATGGAGACACGTTCGTCGAGAGAGCCGGGACCGGAAGCGAGGGAGGAAGCAAAAATAGTGAAAACTCGAGATGCGATAATGGAGAAACTCGATGAGGGAAACCTCGAGAAATCGGAGCGTCCGGAGATTCGACCGGTTCGTTCGTATTTCGCGAGAACGCTGGTCAGCCCGTTACCGATACGCGGCGGCACTGATTCCGGCGGCTTCGCCGAATCGAACCATCTGACGTGTCGGGGGACAGCGGGACGACATCCGCGAAGCACCGAAACCGAGATTCACTTCAACGGTTTCTCAGCTTTTCGTAAGTCACACTTCCCCATACTTACGCCACGAATTTACTAGTAGTAGTAGATAGTTTTATTTGCACAGCTTTTTATAATAGCCTTTTACAAAAAATATTTTATCTCTAGCTATTTACAGCTAGCTATTTATCTCTAGCTATTTACATTTAATTTCTAATCCTCTCAATTATTCTCCTCTTCTTGCTCCATGTCTTTCTTACATCTTTTTTCAAATTCTCTATAAAACTTACATATATTCCTATCTATTTTTCCTTTTAATAATTCGATCATTCTCGATCATTCTCTCTTCTCCAGTTTCTCACTTTCCTCTTCCACTCCTATTCATTCCTCTACATATTTATTTATTTCATCTGCCACGAATTTACTATCCGTTGTCATTTTTTTTACCATTTTTACATTCTTTCGATAAAAACTTTTTTTTACTATGGATTATATTCAGCAAACTTACCAGGAATATCTTTTTAAAAATTTTAAGAATAACATAACGATATTTTATTATTTTTAACATAACAATATATTATTAGTTTAAGAATAACATAACAATATTTCATAACAGCAATTTTAAGAATAATTGTTACAATAATAATTTTAACAATTACATAAAAATATTTTATATATTATTTAAGAATAACTATAATAAATGTTAAGAACAACATTGCTTGTTTTTACAGTAGTTGTATTGTTTTAACTAATTCATCAGATTTATTTTTAAAAATTAGAGGCTTTTGTATTTATAATTGGCAACCTCCATGAAAAATTACAGGGTAGGTCATCGTCTTAATTATTGAGAAATTAATTATTAAAAAGTCGCTCAATTTCGCGATCAAACCATTTTATGACGGTACGGAAATTCTTACTTCCGCTCTCACTTCAATATCGAATCTATTAATGGTGAATATCGTAAGAATTAAAAATAAATTGAATTTAAATAGAATATACTCTTAGGAATCTTATCATTTTTTTAAAAAGTGGAACTATCGACTTATATGTTTTGAGAAAATCGTTGAACATGAGCGTTTGCTCGAATATTTTACGGATACCTTGATATTTCCTTGATCAGTCCATTTTTACCACTAATCTGCGTGGACTAAACAAATATTATTCTCATTGACAAAGAATTAAAGAAGTTTGAACCAATCGCGTTTTACAAGTGTCTGTGATCTGCGGCATCGTCTTAAATCAAATGTAAAATTGTTTTTTTGGTTTCAATCGATGCGGAATAACTTATATTGCTATAGATTTCAACCTCAACGAAAATTATGATAAAAAAATAATGAGTACACATCTGTAAATGACAGCTTCATCAATGAAGATTAAAGAAACCTCCATAGTCTCATTCTACAATATCTTTTTTAAATGATCGGAAACCATACTTTTTTTCTTTTTCCAATCGATTCAGCGTGATTCAATTTAACATAGATTTTTGATTCGCGAAAAGTTGGACTATCTCATATACGTGGCATACATCCTTAATAATTTTAATTATTTTCAATACCAGAATTAGTAACGGAACTTTAACCGTGCAAACGAATATAAAATATGAACAAGGAATTTGCAGAAATAGCTGGAAAAAAAGGTGTAATCCGTACCGAAGCGAAGCACTTGGCAAAATGATTTTGTTCCCGTCCCATTGCGCGCGTTCCCGGCTTAAAATATACATAAGCGTATTACACGTGTATTAGGCATGTCAAAAGCGGCATTGGATGCATAAATACCGGGATCGAGGGAAGGTAAACGATGCGTGAGATTCGTTTTGCCATCGCATACAGATCCGTGACAATTTCCCTACGCGAGCGGGAAGGTTTATCTCGTCCCGTTTTCCGTCTCCTCGCGACGCGAAGTACACGCCATATTGTTATGAGATTACGAGAGATATAAACGCCCGCGCGCGCGCGACGCGACGCAGTTGTCCGCGTCTCAATATTCGCAAGGCCCGAGCCTGTTAGGATTTAAGCCCCGTGAGGAGCACGCTATTATGTGTAACTGTTGTCGCATACACTCCGCTCCCATTTTCCTACGCCGAGAGAGAGAGGAAACGCTATCCGTCCATCCGTAATATTCCACAGCTTCAAATAAATCTCTTCCGCTTGTTTACTCTGCCTCCCTCTCTCTTCCTCATTTTTTTTCCATTTTTTTAACGTTCCTGCGAATAATTGTGCACGGAGATGACGCGAGATAAGCCCGCGCTCGCGGTTAGTAACGCCATCTGCCGGGGTTTGTGTGTACTTTACCGGAAGCGAACTCACAATCGCTGCATTTCAGAAAAACTGTAAACGCACTGTATAAAATATTGTTATATATGTAATTTTTGCAGATTTATTGTTAATTATACAAATTGCATTGAGCAGAGAATTTTTAATCATTTATTTCTTGCAAAATTATAATAAACCATTATAAATCACAGACAAGTGAGTTCGCTTTTGTAAATTGTATTTTGTTGTGGGATTAAAAAAAATTTATACTCCAGATTATAAGATGTACTTCCGTTCTGTATCTCGATTATTGATTATGTCAATTTTCTGTATCGATCGACAGAAATTTTTAAATATAATACATCCATATTTGAGAAAAATAATAATAAATGAAAATATGAAAACATTTACTAAAATTTACTAAAAAAAAAGAATAAACTGAAAATTGAGAATGTTTATAGTGATATTCATATAGAGCTTGCATTTTTTTGTATTATATATTTATGTTAATGAAAATAAGTATCTTATATCACTGTCGATCTATAAGTATATATTAATTTTTATAAAAGTCAAGACTAGGATAGATATACAAAAATTTGAATAATTATAGTTTTTCTTCTTTTTGTCATACATAAGGTACCCAATAATTAAGTTGCCAAAAAATTCTTTTTATAGATACAAACTGCTGAATCAAAATATGAAGTCAGTTCTAGCCCATCGCGTTACGATTTTTTGCGAAGTTAAAAATGCTTTAAAAATTCTAAAAATTGTATAAACATGCTTGATCTAAATTTTGTATGAGACCAATTATTTTAGTGTATTTCGACCCTGCACCTAATCCAAATATGATGTTAATTTTTGATCCACTAATTTCAGTATATTTTAACACAATAAATCTAAATATAAAGCTAATTCTCATCTACAATATCACATTTTTTTTATAAATTAAAAAAAAACTTAAACATTTTGAAAATCGCAATTAACAAACAAAAAAAAAGATTTAAAAATCAAACCATCCTCACTTCTTCGAACAGAGTCCCTAACAAGCTGTAAAAACTTACTAGTATTGTTACCAGAATATATTATGCAGAAAATCTAAGCAGTTTTTTTTCCGTCTGCTATTTTTGAATATCGAAAGAAAAACACAATGGGCGCGTTCCACTTATCGTCCAAAACGCTCACAAAGTCTGAAAACCAATGTAAAAAAGGACAGGACAAAGTCTTAGTTCTCGATAAGTGGAACTAGCCTGATAAAATGTGAAAATCTTTCCAATTGAAAGTATACATAATCGTAAAATGTTCTTTACTGCGAAGTCGCGCGTCGTCGAAGCCGGAAAGAGAATCGACCTCGGAGGCAGCGCACGACCTTCAGCGTGCAACAGACCGCACGTTTGGAGTCAGAGTACCACAGGGAGGAATACATATCGCGGGGACGAAGATTCGAGCTGGCGTCGTCGCTGGCGCTGAGCGAGACGCAAATAAAAATATGGTTTCAGAATCGACGGGCCAAGGACAAGAGAATCGAGAAGGCTCAACTGGATCAGCGCTATCGGTGAGCAACGCGAACTAATCCCTCTCATCGTTTCGTTGTGTTCTCTCGATAATTCCTCCCGCTTCTTCCGTGCGTGTTGCGCGCAGTTTCGAGAAAATCTTTCCGATTGATAAGTTTTCCGATACGCGGACCCTTCTTTCGGCGAGCGCGACGTAATATTCGTGGGAAATTTTCCAAATGCCGGACCGTGTTTCACAGCCCTCGGACTCCGAGACTCATTGTGCTCTTTGTATCGTTATATACCCCGTGTACGAGCGCAATATCGACAGCGTTTATCGGAGTGTAACTCCACAAAACGCTTCGCTGAGCGTTCACGAGTAATCCTCCCGTTCTTGAAATATCAATTTTTCGTGCGGCTCGTCGTTATGATTTAATTGACGTTTGTTAATGTTACGAAAAAAAAGAGGGGGAATGGGAGAAATAGGTCGAGTTACTTAATTTAGTTTGTAACGCTCTATACGGATGAATTTGGTACTCTTGGGAAGGTTAACCTTCCATGGTCTATGATAGTCAAATCCAAAAGTTATTTGGAGCAACAATTCATTTTCATACTTTCATTAATATCTCCTTAAGGAGGTTGGCTACATATAACGAAATGATAAAAATTCGTTCATATTTGGAGAGAATATTCTTCCATATGAAATACGTGAAAACAATTTTTTTTAGAATTTTTGTCTACGTATTTTTGAAACAATTGAACCATGAAATAGCCATTTTTAGATAATATATTTCGTGCATAAAGACATAACTTTACTACTCGGTTACTCGAAAATAATGTAGACGATATTTTTATCTGAATTTATATAAATTTCTTTAGTGACAAAGAACATTCTCTCTAATTTTTATCATGTTCTTAACAAATTTCCTAACATGTAAAACGTCATTTATTTTCGCCATTTGTAGCCAACCTCCTTAAGGTGGTTGATCTGTGACAGTCAAATCCAAAAGTTTATAACAACAATTCATTTTCATACTTTTGTTAATATCTCTTCAAGTGCTTTAAAAAATCTGTAAAAATTCTTGAAGTCTCTTGAATATTGGATCTGTTCGTTTGCCGTTTTTTTACTATACTTAAGATCGTTTAAAAAATCTGATAAAATTCAGGAGAGTAGTTTGTGATGTATCGAAAGAGAGCGTTGAATAATGGACAAAAAATAATTTTTATTATTGTTATTTAATCGAAAACTATGCAAAACCCGAGAAATTCATAATTTCACTATAAAAATCATAACTTTTTAATGAATAAATTTAAGAAATTAGCAGTACATAAGATCTTTTTTGATATAACACATGAATAAAAAAATATAACATTATGAAATTTTATAAAAAGTGTAATTATTTGAAGAATTCAAAAAAAATAACATTTTTGTAGTGAAAACTGCGAGATTTTGGTTTGAAAATTACAGTAGTTAAAATTTTAAACATTTTTATGTTACGTATTATTACTTTTATTTATCCATATTACAATATCTATCATAATTGGATAAAAAAATTATAAAATGCATTTTTTGCACGCATTAATCTTGTTTTTTTTTCAAAATTTTATACTTCGGTAGACACACATGTTCACGCATATACTAAAAGTTAGAATTTTCAATTAACGTCACAGTGAAGCCTTTTCAAATTTTGATACACACTTGAGAAAATTTTTAAGAAATCCTATAAAAAATCATTTTTATCATAGAACGACGGTAGAACTATCTTAAGGAGGTTGACTACATAAAACGAAATGATGAAAATTCGTTCAAATTTGGAGAGAATATTCTTCCATATGAAATACGTGAATACAATTTTTTTTAG
>JAPYYW010001017.1:0-64299 GCA_030522545.1 Cremastinae sp. A BG-2022a
TGGATTGCGCCACGAATAATTATTATTTTCGTTATCTACGGAAAATTTCCGATCGAATAGGCTCTTAAAATTGAATTTTTAAAATTTCAAAAAATTTGGCCAGTCACACTGGGTCGCGGGGACCCATGAAAAATTTTAACGCACGTCAAATTTTTTTTTAATGAGTAGAGATTAGCCAAAAGTCAATGCGCTCCGCATAATACACGCTCTATTCCGATGAATCGATTAGAGGCCTCATGTTTTTTTAATATAGATACTGTAGAAATTTATTCATATCTACACTATATTTTTATTCTTTAAATCACTATCTGGACAATAATAATGTACTGCGGATTTGACTGGGCATACATTCTTAAGGGTGTTGAGTATGAAGAGCAAAAAATAAAAAGTTTGACAACGTTTTTCTCCCATGGAAAGTCGTTTTAGAGTAAAAATGTATTAAGAAAAGTTGCTGCAAATAAACTTAGAAAAACATACTTGAAATTCATGGTCATCCGATGAAAGGTTTTACTCTCTGACGGGGATGTCTTCCCGAATCGAACAAATAATCCCCGGGAATGACGCATGATTTGATGAGAGTCGAGAGTTAATCAGGACGCTGATTCGTGTAACTTCTCGACCTTGGCAAATGATACGGACACGCGGTGTGTACTCGCTCATCGGGCGAGGGCGAGAGAGTCTATTCGAGGGGTCCGGACGTCCTCTATGATACTTAGGATGACCTCAAATTGGCTCTACGTGCATCGGAGATAAAAATCTCCGGGCTAGCTCGTAAAACATCTCGCCAGGCAGGAGCGAGATGTTTACTCGCCTGTTTCCAAGATTGGATTCATTTGGCCCGGCTGCGTTTCCTCCTTCGCGAGATCCCCTTTTTTTCTCGGCACACCTACGGCTCGAACGACGATCGACACCGAACTCAGACGGTCCTCAACCAATTTTCGGATTTTTCGTAATTATACGACAACCCGGAAATATTTAAGGACTCCGGAAGAGAAAAAAAAAACTCTTCGCTACTTACACCACACGCGTCTTCGTATCTTCTACCACTCTTATTTTTTAAGTTTCAGACAAGTTTTTTTTCCTTTTTTTTTTCTTGTAAGAAAATCCCGTGATTTTTAAAAAAAATTTTATCATATGATACACTTTTCCCATTAACACTTATTCAACAGTGTGGAAATTCGTAATATATATAAGGATTAGAAAGTTTTTTATATTTACAGCTAACTTTTCAAGGATTCCCTTTCCCTACCCACGCAGTGGTAAAATTTGAATAAAAGTTTGGTAATTCGTAGACAGATGCAGCTAGAAATAAAATTGATGCGAAAAAATGTTGTGATCCTGCAGATCTGAGATCTTTTAGAAATTCAAAAAGAAAAATCGTGTCCAAAATATTATTTCAATTTATATATTATATTTTGGATATGATAACAACAATGACATAACAATGACGTTTTTGCTTCCCTTATATAACACTCGGACGAGCGTGTCAAAAAATCCCAACAAACACAGCAAGGATAATTTTCGTAACTGATACATAACAGTTACAAAATTCGTTAAATTTTGGTAACTGGAACTTATATAATTATTACGAAAATGTTCTTCCTGTGTTTGCTGAGATGTTACGCGCAAGGGCGTGTGGGATCTCTATGGACCCCATTGTTTAAATCGTTATAACAAATTATATAACAAATATACAACATTTCACGATTTTTTAAAATAGATAATTGTTATTTAACATGTCTTTGAATAAAGTTTAAAAATTTTTTTTTTATTAAACAGAAAAATACTTTAAAAACTGCATATAAAAAAAAACGAGACGAGAAATTTCGACGATAATACGAGAATTCAAATTTTCTGGGATCCAAAAAGACCCCACGTGCCCGTCCGAGGGTTAAAAACTAAAAATAATAAAGAATAGTCTGATCGACGAGAAAAATAGCAAAGTATGAAATATTGTGCAAAGTTTCTACAATTTTTTTAATTTTGGCACATCGAGTTTATTCAGAGGCATTTTGTAAGAACCTCTCATGCGAATCGCTCAGTTGTACACTGTATTACTTCACGGTATTTTATGTGCCAACTAACGAACTCCTCGATAAAAAAAATTTCTGCCGGGAGTGTTTCGCTCTTTTTCTCATTTATATAACGTCACGAAGTGGGCAAGGGAGAATCTGTGATAGAGCCTGTCCGGGGGTTTTATCTCCATCGTGATGGCCATTGGGGCGTGAAAAGATAGGTGATTATTCCAGTTTTTTTCCGTAATATTACAACTCGGGCCGGTGGGTAGAATCTTTATCCATATATTTTTGCAATCAGCGTACATCGACGACGAAAATTTCACATCTGACGCTGGGGAAGGTGTGCAAAATCCGAGTTTAACAATGCTATTTAAACAGTTTTGTTTTATAAAAATTATATACATATATTGATTCGAACCCTTTTTTGGTTAATTCTTGATATAGGATAGCCGAAACCACTTTTTTTTTGCAAGACTAAAATTTGGAAAAAGAGTAGAGTTTGTAGATTGAACATCACTGCACATCATTAACAGTTCAAATGACAATGCTCGTAGTCGTTCGTAAATTCATTGACAGAACAAATGAAATTCGTTCCAACTCGTACACTATATATCATCGGCAGTAATCGACTCATTGGATTAATTTCTTCGTCACATTAATAATTAAAATGTTCGATCCAATTACTTTTACCGTAATCTCTCTTTGGTGCTAATGAATGACAAATGAGACGTGCGTCATACCATGATGGCGTCGCGGATCAATGTACCATTTCGAAAACGCGATTTAGGTGAATATGGTTAATTCCTAATATCAATAAAAACAGAATTCATCTAAAACCCACACAGATAATTATATGGGAAATAATATCATAAGTTGGCTTGTTATAATATTAGTGTATTCGAATAATGTCAATATTTTGTATGTTCAGTTCAATACCTTTAGCGCCCTAAGCATCGACGGAAAGTGTTTTCTGTCGCTTCAATACGAACTTAACGAAAGAGAAGTGTTAAACGGGGTATTTGCGGTTCCGAGTTATTGAAACACATGTCTGTCGCACGAAGATAAGTTCCTCGACGGATTTTGAGGTTACGTCAAGTTGAAATTTGCCCCTTCGCCTGAAAACCTTTCAACCTATTATTGATCAATTTCCGCATTTATAAGGACGTATGAGCAATATTTTTAAAAATATGCGAGTTTGACAAATTTTTGGTATTTTGTTCTGAAGCATATATAAAAAAATGTCTTACCAAATTTGAAATCGTTTTACTGAATGGTTCAAGAGTTATAAAACTCCAAAGTTGCTGAGAATTAACAAATATGTATATCACTATTATTGGGATCTGACAAAAGTTGATATGGAATCTGGTGGAAAATTTTGAATTATAAATGAAGTGCAATATATACGTACGTTTTAAGCACGTGCAAGCTTCAATACTACTCAAGTGCACCCTCGTACGCATCGTTACAAAATAATAACTTAATTGTTTCGAGTGGCTTCTAATTTAGGTCTAAAATTTAGGCACGATCCTCATAAGACGTAGAAAAAAAGTTTTATGAAAAAGAAAAGGAGCCAAATGACAATTCAATGCGTTATTATAGCTTTTCATCTTAAATCACGTGGTCACTTCGTTACAATTCAAGTCTCGTAATTTCGGTCGGTCCGTGAACGAATAAGTTGAGAAAAGTTTCGTCAAACCGAGTCCCCCTATAATGATTGCGTAAGTTTTTAAAACATTTTTAGAAATTTTCAGGCGTTTCGTTAGTAAACTCTTATCACAAGAATGTACGTTTCTAATTAATCGGAGAACGGGAAGATGAGGAATTCTCGAGGAAACTTTCGAGCGTTAGCCTCGAGGTCACCAGAGTCAACTTATATTATTGGTAGAAGTCGCACTTCGGGACGTCGAAATAATTGAGTTACGATGAAATTCACGCAAGTGCGAGTCGCGGTCACGCCGGAGGATTGCTCGAGCGTTAAAGCAATTTTATCGAGACTCGCCACTCGCGTGTTACGCCGCGTGGCTCAAGCTTCTGGCGTCGACCCAAACTTTTAATCATCCTGGCAAGTGCCAATTACGATAAGCGCGTGTCTGCGTCTTTCAAGTCCTCAATTCCTTTCAAAATCGTGGAATTCCTCAAACTTGAATTTTACCAATTCGCCAATAAACGTTTTCATTTATTTTTTTCTACAGAATTTCAAAATGTTCTTATGAAGACTTCTTAAGATTTTTCTCACGCATATTTTTATCTGGCTGGCACTTCACTTTTGTTCTTTTTTGGCATTTGTCCTGCAGCTTTTATCTCTTATATTTAAAGAGACTTTTTTAAATTCTAATACAATGTACTTATTTTTATTGATTCTATATTTTCAAGCCTTACAATATTTATACTCTTCGAATTATCCAATTTTTAAATAAACAAGCAGCAATGCGGCCGCTGCTCGGCCGCTTTTTCCTTTTTGACATGTTTTAATTGATATTTTGCAATTCTTCTAGGCGCATATATTTATCCATATAACCTCGCATAATACGCTTTATTTCTATGAATTGATTATGAGCTTCGTGTCGTTTTTAAAATAGAATATTTGATAGCAAAATTTCCTGTAGATAACAAAAATGTTACTTATACAGGGAGCAATCCAAGAATTCATATTGAAAAATGGAAATTGAAAAATCTGATCCAAAAGTCAATTTTTTGGCTTATTCAATATGAATTATTGCGCTCTGAATGATTGGCATTTTCGTTGTCTAAGGAAAATTTCCGATCGAATCAATTCTTAAAATTGAAAAAAAAATTTGTTTTTAATTTCGCGAATTTTTTTAGCATACTGGGTCTCGCAGACCCATGAATATTTCAATCAGCGATGTCTTACCTTTCTCTTGACGAAATCAGCATTATTGAGGGTGATTCATAGACACGAAACGAATCTAATTTTCTGCTTAATATATTCCGTGGGCCTTATTGCACTTTATTCACCAGCACGATATACAAAACTCAATATTTTTGAATTATTTTAAATCAAATTAACGGACCATCGAATCTATATGGGTGATTGAAAAAATATATAGAACTAATAGTTTATAATAAAAAAAATCCAATTACTCGATGCAAACACCGCTTTTGAAAAACAGTTCGTTCGAATTTAATAACCTTGAAAAAGACTACATATTATAATGTTTATAATATAATGGAAATTCTACTATATAGAATAAAATAGGGGAATCGAGATTATTTGCACCAATTTTACAGCAGTTTCATCCATACCGACATTTTTTTAAGTATTTCGAAGCGATAATAAAAATTAGAAACACTAAACTATGTATTCACTTTTGATATGATTGAACATTACACTGGAACTGACACTCAATGGAACTTGTCGAATTTCTACAAAATGTTTTTCGGTATCAAACTATACCTGGCGAGACCCGACACGTCTTACCCCGACACTTTCTACCGGGCTACTGATTCAAAATTGAATCGAAAATTCAAGTAATTAACACCTTAATCGGTTTTTCCCTCGACCTCGACCGGTCACCATGGAAACCAATTAAATAGCGATTAACGAAAATTTGAAAATTTTTTTTCCTCATTACGCTCGAAGAATTTTCTCTCTTTTTTTTGTTAATGAGCCCCAAACTATTCAGGTATATCTGTCCAGGTATATTGGATATAAATAATAGAAAATTGTATTGCAACTTTTTTTCACATGAGCTGAGAAAATTTAGCGTGTTCGAAGATCTTCTGATTTTTCGAGAATCGAAAATAGGGAAAAATCTCAAAATTTCAAGTGGCAATATCTTTTCGTGTCCTCGACGATATCGACTTCATAATAGGTAATTCCTGAAAATTTTTGCAAGACGAAACGAATGATTCAAACATCAAGATCATTATTTCCAAAGCAGCTCACGTTGAATTTTTTTTTATAATGAGTAGAGATTAGCCAAAAGTTAATGTGGTCCGCATAATGCGCTCTATTTCGATGACTCAATTAGAGGCTTCATGTCTTCTTTTATATAGAATTGTTTAAATAAAGCATACTTTTGGAAAAAGATGTTTTGTCTTGTACGATAAAAATTGCATTTTTTAAATTCAACTTTAAGATAGTTGTCGAGTAAAATGAGTGTTTGTAGATTTTTGTTAAAAATTGGTATAAACTTCTTTTGCGACTATGTGCAGTTTTACCTACGTTTTACCTAAAAATTTTATGATTTTACGGTTACGCTTACGGGAAGATTTTCTTCTTACTTCGGGTATCCAAAAAAACGCGCTTATTTATCAGAAAATTCAATTTACATTATTTTCTCCCAGCAGAAACTGAACGTTTTATTTTTTACGAATTTTCAGCAAGTTTTTCACTGAAGTTTTCTCAACAAGTTTTTCGCTTTTCACCAATAAATATATATTTTTCATGAGGTATAGTATAGTACGAAAATGTACATAATGCTGTACGATTTTAATTAAGTCCCACTCACTTTTAATTAGACGAGAATATTTGCTTACTGCGAAAATCACACACGCGCCCCGAATTTGTATTAATAATTACATTAAATAATAACAATGATAATTTTCCATTTCCGGATGTAGTGATATAATAATAATAGCATATCAAGTGTATCTGTATAAACGAAACAAAATTGATGCAATGATTTTTTTTCTCCCTGCGAGGTGCGAGGTATAGAAAAAAAATTTTTTTGACTAAAATTTGATAAACAACACGGGGAAAAATATACCTCGTCGGAAAATTCAAGATTCTCGAGGATGCAAAAATAAGTATAATATGGCATGAACGTCGGTGCAAGGGAAGAATGATAAAACTGGAGGATTTTTGTCGAATAATGTACGAGGGTTTTCTCCATTTGCAGAGGGAATTTTCTCAGCTTTTTCGATCCCTTCGTTAAAGTGATGGGAACGTCGATATAGACGAACGAAGCGGGTGGGCGGGGTTGAATTCGTTTCGCGACGTTCATACGTTTGCATGCACGCTATATGCGCGCGAATTCTCGCCGTTTTTTTTTCTGCGAAAACGTATGCGTCTGACGGGGTGAAAACCAATTTTCTTCGTTTCTCCGTTGTCCCGTATTTTCACAATTATTCCGGTTAGAATATAAATTTCTTATTCTCCTTATTCGTGCGTCTTTGTTTTTCGTGTTATCGCTTGTTCTTTCTCTCTTTCATTTTTTTTTCACTCAGTTCCATTATTCTTCCTCGACAAATTAAAGTAAACGCACCCCAAGTTAAATTCTTGCCGGGTTTCTTATTTTCTATCATAAAAGAGACGTCGTACAAGTATACGGAACGGCCGGCGACGACCAACGCTTTGATTACGACGATTCCGGCTTGTTCCTTTTTTCTCTTCCCTTCTCTCCCCCCCTCGCTTCCACCCAGGGGACTTTAAACCGTTAAAACGGACGTTGAGAAAGAGACTTCGCGATTCCGGATGAAGAAATGACACGTTTTACTCTCTTCGGAAGTTAATCGTCATCGTACTCCAGAGAATCCTCCCCGACAGGCTTCTCAAACATTATACGAAGTACTCTTACGAACCAGTTCTTCAACAAATACTACTTTAGTTAATACGAAACAAAAAAATAGTTTAAAAACACTGCATAATATACTTTTTATGCATTTTTTGCAATATTAAACAAGCTTCGTTTATTTATTTTTTAAATTTAAACGCTTTAACTAATATGTATAATGTTTAGTGATGAATTTTAATAAATTGATCACATCGATTGAGTCGAGCAATTTATTGATTAATAATTAAATTCATCTATGATTAAGGTGGTTGGGAAGAAACAACAGAAATATTGTGCCACTTCCGGTCCAATTTTCTTGTAAGCAATCATCATGTTTGATTAAATAAATAAACAGTAATTACATCGTATACTGTTTACGAGGTATTAACGTTTAAAGTTTCATTGAAAAAAAAACACATACTTCGTTACAACCTTGAAATTAAAAGTGATGAGTTTAGATACGCAAAAGTTAGTCGTCAGAGTGTAAATTAAACCAAAAAAACTATGCGCCATAATTGTGAACTTTTATCAAGTTTTTTTATGTCATGAAATAAAAATATTAATTTAAAGTTTTGTATTTTCATTGTGTTGGAAAATAAAGTAAAGTTTCTCTTTGTTACCGGATGCGAAGAACTGAAAATGCGTAGGACTGATTTGTAAAGTAAAACGGCTGTCAATATACATATAGGTTGCTGGGTCGACACGTGACTAAAAGTAATTGTTAATAGTTGCTTCGAGCACGACTTCACGGCGATAAATGTCGATTTTCTGCCTTAGTACGTCCTTCCTGTACATTTGAGATAAAATATGTCTCGTACGTTTGATTTAAATTTCCCCAAACTAAAGCATAAATATTGATCCAATAATTCTGTTTTAAAATAAAAGTAAATATATGCACTTTTTCTTAAGATTAATTATTTAGCTCATGAATTAAATAGAAATATAAATATGTTTAATTTTTTTAGATGATATTATTGAAGGACTTGGTTGAATGAAACTAAGATTTACTTATTTGAACCAAACTTTATTCTCAAAAAGAAAAAAAAACGTAAACTGTATATGTTTCATTACGTTTAAATAAATTCGTCATATAATTCGAAACTAAAATTTTATTATTTTGATGTTACGCAAAAATGTCAAAAGAACAAAAAGGGATTAAAAATAACATCGAGTGATCCATTTTTTCGTACAAATATCGTGAGAATTTTCCAGGACGTATTCAACAGATTTCCACCGGCGAGGTTTGATGAAGGTAGAATCGATTGATCCGAGCACAAAAAAAAATAATTTCGAGTACCCGTGAGCGACGTATTAACAGCGTATCGCAATCTAGACTTGTAAAAACGTCGATCGTCCCACGACACTTTTTCATTATTTTCTAATTTCTCGCAAAATGAGAAAAAAATACATTTCCAGCAAAACTCATTCGAAAGTTTAATTCACAAACTTTACCATACATGGAATTATGTTTAATGTGTTACTGTTAATGCAACGATTTGAAAAAAAAATTATAAAAAAAGTTTTTAATTCGAGTCGAAGGAAGATGAGAGTGGTGTTTGTTTTTTTTATCCTCGGAAATTCCAGTTCATTGAAGAAGATCGAAAATGCATTGCTGATAACGGTAAACATATTGTGCGAATCGTAATAAGATTTTATTGCAGTTTGTGACGCGTGAGGGGACAATCGGAATGTTTCCGATAGAAAATCCGGGCGATGATAAGCCGATGGTCGATCGTAAATTTTCATCCCTTATTTGCGAGTGCACCGGATTTTCATTATTACGAATTCTTATCTCGAATAATGAATCATGCGTCTTTATTCGTGTCATGCTCTTGCTGTGTTTGCTAGGGAGTATCACGAATATATATTGTGAATTAGCAGATGGAAGTGTGCATTGAAGCGAATGAGAGAAAAAACAAAATTGTATTTCGCAATAATCTTTGTCCACAAACTAACAAAAAAATTGAAGAGAAAAAGTGAGTAAAAAACTATACAACACTTTTTTTACTACACCATTTTTTGGCGACTCTAATATTCACAAAAATATCTCTGGGTTTATTTTTAGACCCAATTTGAAGTAAAAATAGAGCTGTGAAGTAAGCTGGGCTATTTTTAATTTTGAGTCTACAAGAAGGAATCTCGTTTTCGTTTTCCTCACTTGTAAAACCCAAACAATTCTTGTAACGCTGGATCGCGACGCTGACGCACGCTCGCTCTCCACCTGGTAAATGGATTTCGTATATTCTATATTCGAGGGTATATAGTATAATGACCTGAATTTAAGTCTCGAGTCCATATTCCTGATTTTCGCTTTAAAATACATATTAAACGATCTTTCTGCATTTTCAACATACAAATTGGTATGTTCCACGTAAATAAAAAACACAATTTTTAGAAAATAAAAAAAAATAACACAGAATAGAACATCGAATACAAAAAATAAGAACCTACTAAAATAGTTCATGAAATTCATTGAATTGTCCACATGACGATAATTTCATAGAAACAAAATTACAAATTAATTACTAATGAATATAAGCGCATTAACTTTTGGCTAATTTCTGTTCATTAATAAAAAATCAACGCGCGCTACTTTGGAAATAATGACCTTTATGTGTCAAAATCATTAATTTCGTCTTCCAAAAATTTGCAAGAATTACCCATTATAAATGCGATTTCATCGAGGGCAAGAAAAAATATTGCCACATGTACTTTTGAGATTTTCCTATTTTTGATTTTCGAAAAATCAGGCTGGAGGTCCTCGAACATGCTAAATTTTCTGATCTCATGTGAGAAAAACCCTACGACACTATTTTCTATTAATTATATCCAATATACCTGGACAGATATACCTGAATAGTTCGGGGATCATTAACAAAAAAAATAGAGAAAATTCTTCGAGTGTAATGAGGAAAAAAAATTTTCAAATTTTCGTTAATCGCTATTTAATTGGTTTCCATGGTGACCGGTCGAGGTCGAGGGAAAAACCGATTAAAGTGTTAATTACTTGAATTTTCGTCTGAATTTTGAATCAGTAGCCCCGTAGAAAGTGTCGGGGTAAGACGTGTCAGGTCTCGCCAGGTAGTTTGTTACCGAAAAACATTTTGTAGAAATTCGACAAGTTCCATCGAGTGTCAGTTCCAGTGTAATGTTCAATCATATCAAAAGTGAATACATATAGTTTAGTGTTTCTAATTTTTATTATCGTTTCGAAATACTTAAAAAAATGTCGGTATGGATGAAATTGCTGTAAAACTGATGCAAATAATCTCGATCCCGCTATTTTATTCTACATAGTATTATTTCCATTACATGAAACATATGCAGTCTTTTAAATTCGAAGGAACAGTTTTTCATAATAAATTATTAGTCGTATATATTTTCTTTTACCCATATATATTCGATGGTCCGCGTTTTTTAACTTGATTTAAATTTTAAAAAATTGAATTTTGTGTGGTGTAGTGGTGAAGTGAAGTGCGAGGCCCACATGGAACATATTGAGCAGAAAATTAGGAAGATTTGCATCGTCTCCATAAATCACCCTTAATAAAGCTGATTTTGTCAAAAGGTAAGACATCGCAAATTGACATTTTCATGAGTCTACGAGACCCAGTGTGACTTTAAGAGCAGTTTTATCAGAAATTTCTCGTAGATAACGAAAATGATAATTATTCGGGGTGAAATCCAAGAATTCATATTGAATGATCCAAAAAATTGACTTTTGGATCATTTTATCAATTTTTCAATATTAATTCTTGGATTGCGCCCTGTATAAGTAACATCTTTGTAATGTACAGGAATAAATTTTGCGAACAAATATTTTTTTTAAATAAAGAAATGAAGCTCATGATTCAGGTTATATGAAATATGCACCTAGAAGAATCGCAAAATATCAATTCAAACGTGTCGAAAAGGAAAAAGCGGTCGCGTTGCTGCTCGTGAAGTAAAAAGGAGCAGGTCTCGATTCGTGACCAAGATAATATTTAACAATCTTTATTCACAGTCAAAATAAAAATAATATAAAAATCAAAAAAATAGCTGGTCACTTTAAGTTTTAAATTATTTAATTAATTATTTCTTATTTATTATTTTCTGTTGCGATCCGATTCGTTATACGTCAAGAGCGAATTGAAGTTCGTCTAAGTAGTGAAGATCGGTTTTAGTCAGACGGCTGGAAACGATGAGAATCGTTGAAAATATTTAGCGCGCGCGACTGAGAGTCGAATCGTCGCGATTATTCGAGCTCGAGGAACGAAAAAGTAAATAATAGAATGGGGAGAGGTCCTTTGAGGTACGGGCTGAGATTTTCTCGAGTCGTATCGAGGAGTGTTGCGTCGCGGGGGTCGATGGTCCCACAGGGATAAATCAAACTGGGTCACACGGAGTCTTTGACTTTTATACACCGGGTACAATGCTCCTTCATTTTTACTTCTTTACTGTACGCTGCCTTGCTCCAACCGATGCGTGTTCACGATGTAAGAATTTCTCTATTTTTTTTTATTATTTTTTTTTTAACGAAGAAAAAAAATATCAGAAAATTCTGCGATGATTTTCAATAACGTTCAATTTCGATTCTTTGACTGTAATTGAATTTTCTACGAGGTAATAAAAAATACGTGTAATATTGTTTCATTCATTTTTCTTAGAATTTTTCAGTGAAAAATTCATAAAACCGAAACACCGTGTTTTGAGAATGGTTTTTATGAGAATGGATGAGTGAAAAGCCTTGATGCTAAAGGTATCTTAAGCAAAAGTATAAAAAAATAATATATACAAAAGTGATAAAATAATTATAAATGATACAAAGTAAGTAAAGACATATAATATGACACTACAGGGAAACAGATAAGTGCAGAGACAGCGAGCAAGTTTTTACAGTTATAAAAATTTTTTTAAAGTTCTGAAGAAAATATAATACAGTTGTCTAACTTTCAATTATTAATTGATACAAAATTGTACTCTTAAAAAACAAATCTTTGTAAGTTCTTGTTTATTGTATAGTCAATTCTTTTTTTTTTACTTTTTTGCTGACTATATACAATAATTGAGTGTTGCATACAGAATTTTAAAAAATCTTAAAAAATAAAAAACACAAATATGACGAACCACCCTATCATTATTTGGCGTACTTTTTATCTTAGGAAAAAAAGTTTTTTGGAGTTTTCTTTATTTGAGATATTTATCACCCTTCTTCGTTTGTCATTCTCCGTTTCTATATTTATTGACGATTTTAAAAAATCGATCTACTTCGGTGCGAGGACTTTCGAATTTATAAAAAAGAGGAAATAATCAGAGCCCGACGTGTCCGAAGAAAAATAAAATCGACGTGCCATTTGTTTTTCTTGTATATATAGGGAAGAACATTTTCTCGTTTGCAATTTGAAATATTTCAAATATTAATCCGCTTCCGGAAATGCCGACGTGTTTTATCCAACCTCATTGCTGATTCCTCGGAGAAGGAAAGCTCTCATATTTTATTCATTGCGATTCTTTCAAACGCCGACCAATTTTCAATTTATAGTAAATAACGCCTTCCTGGCCCTGAATTTACACGCTACCTAAAGAAAATTATCGTTCGTGTACCAGCTGCAGAATTTTCGAAATAAAAATTCCAATTCGCAATATAAAAAGGTTGTGAAATAATTTTTGCTTGTGTGCACATACAAAATTAAACCGTTATTCATTACCCGACATACTTTTTCTACTTTAAAAACCAAGTTTTTCGGTCCTAATCTTTACATTTGTATAATAAACTAAAAATCTAGAAATTTTTCTTATATTTGTAGTCACGAGAGATAATGAAATTGTAAAACAATTCACGTGATGATGCATTGAATATATTTTTTTTTTTTGAAAAATGAAAATTTTCATTATTCGTATGTTTTATAAATGCAGTTGAACACATACGTGTAACATTTCAAATCGGCTAATCCATTTTATTTATTTCACAAAAATGTTGGTTATAAATATAGTAAAATGGCATGTCATAGAATATTGACGAGAATTCGGAAATTATCGAACAATTTCTTTTATTGATCCGAAATCGACAAATTTTCGTGACGTTTTTGCTTAAATTTGGCGAATTAACAGGACAGTAAAGTCGAGTGCAACAGGTGTGTGCAATTCGCTATAAGAGGGATCGAGATACAAGCGTTCACAGACAAAGGGCTAGCAACCCCTCGTTTGTCACGTCACCATTTGTTGACCTAAATTTCTTATTCACGAAAACTTGTCGCTCGATCCCCTCTTCAAACTTGAGTCATTAATTTTTACAGAAGTACATTTTTTTGTGGACAAAAAAAATCAGCGTTCGATTAATCTAATTTATTTGGAAATTTTATCCTCGAAACATTTCACATTTATCATCGTAAATAATCATATTTGTTTTTCTAAACTACATTTATAATCATTACTCATGTATTAAAAACTTTTTATAAATACTAAATAATAATTTACATTCGCAAATAAATTTTCCAGTAGTAGCACTTGTGCATATTAAAAAAAAATTGAGCATTTTTGATTAGTTAAACAGTTAAATAAAAAAAATTATTAATAATTTTTTAAATTATTATTCATAATAAATGTACACTAGTATACACAAATTTATTTAAAAAATCATAAAAATCTTGTATATTCTTTAATTGATATTCAGGAAAGATATATGAATTTTCAATAATTAGAAGCAATGTTAAATCTTAAACTCTTCAGCAAAACGATTTCAAATTTGAAACAAAATTTTTTCTACGCCCAAGAATAACAGTTAAAAAATGTATTCAACTTCAATCATAAATTTAAAAAAAAAAGTTCATGCCTCCTTGGACTTCACCATTAAATTTTTGAAAAAAAGTTTAAAAGTATACAGTCCTTTAAAAACGTTTTTGTACAAAAACCCTTCATAAAAGTCTGCCAAGCTAGAAAAAAATAAATATACATAAAAGAAGAAGGACGAAAGATAGATGAGCCTGAATTTGCTCGGCATTCACGTGAAATTCATTCAGGAAGCTCAAAGAGAGTCGTCGTCGTCGTCGGCGCGCGGAGAAAAACGGAGAGTCACGTGTCAGGGGCCGATTGGGCGTAAAAGGTTGAATTTGTGCGCGCAAAGGGCGAAGGGAACGGAGGACGAGGAGAGATGGATGGAAGGATATAGATAGCTGGATATAGTTAGATATATGTATAGTCATCAGTGAGCAAGAGAGAATGAGAGGGTGAGAGAGAGAGAGAGAGAGAGAGCAAGAGAGGGAGAGATTCGTCGCAGGGCAAGGCAGGCAAGTTGGCAGGCGCGCTATAAAAGCTCACGGGCAAGTCAGCGACGACGTCACACGCCGGTAGTACACTCGACGGTGCAGAGCATACACGACGTGATATACCTGGTGAACGGTGAAGGGGAGCCGCAGGTCTTTTCGCAAATAAAAAAAAAAGCATCGCGTCAATCGGCTAAGAAAATAAACTCGTTTGTGAAAACAAGAATTAATTTTTTTTTTAAATTAATTTCGAAAAAAAAAGGAAAGAAGCGAGAACAAGAGAAGAAAATTCGCAATAAATTAATTGACCAAGAGAGACAGGCGAGATAATAATCGACTCGGAATTGAAGATTGTTTGTGCTGGCTCTTGATCTCGTTGCTTATTCGTTTTTTCGTTAGCTCGGCGAAATTGTAGCCATCAGGGAGATCTCTCGAGCGTTTCTCTCAATTAAAGTCGAGGATCCGGCTCGACTACGATACACCATCAGGGAATTCGTTTCGTTACTCTTCGCCCCCGTTTCCTTCCCCCCTCCTCCTCCCTCCTCCCTCACTCTATCTCTCTCTTCCTTCTCAGCTCTGTCCTTTTGACCCATTCGAGAAGTTCCCGGCAACGCGATCGAGTTTTCCAAAGAGCCGTGATTCGCTGAGAATTTTCACGGTGATTGAGAAAGTTGTCGCGAGGAAAAACAAATTTTCTCAACGGTCCTCGAAATAAGACGTCGACGAAGCTCCGATTGCTTCTCTAATCGCTGACGCAACTTGACGGGGAAACAAGTGGAAGCGAGTGACCCGCTGCTTATAGTGAATAGAAAAAATAAAACTTCATTATCGTGAGTAATCGATCCCTACTTGATTTTCACTTGCATTCGTTTTAATTAATACGTTTTTTTTACTCTACTCATTTTTCAATTGTCGAACGAATCGATTAAAAAAACTATATATTTATGTGTAGATATATTAACGACCAGAATAATTGTCAAGTATATAAAAGTTTTGTTTTTCGTAAACGCGCAAAGTGCTTTTCAATATAATTGAAGTTTATATCAAACAATGAAAAGTACACACGCACTTTCGTAGAATTACGCAATACAATTTAATCGTTTATACGATATTTAATTTTAATCGAAATGAATAAATGTTAATCGAATCTGAAAAAAATTTTTAATAACTAAATTACTATCAACCAAATGTATTTGGTAATTTAAAAAAAATTCTCAGTGGTCTGACTAACATCTGAAAAAAATCTCACCCGACTTCTCTCCATTAGAAACTTTAGAACATATTTTCAATCAATTTCACTGTCTGATACATCTTTCCACGAGTTCATTGAATTTATATGAGGGAGCGTGAAAATATACGAGTAAGATAAAAATCTGACGGAAATAATCTCCACGTTTATTGTTTCCCGTCGTTCGTTCTCGTTTCTCACCCCTTTACCCTCTATATCACATCGTTTGTCAGAATTACCTTCTCGTCCATGGCTATACATAATTTTTTCGAACTCGTCATTATTATTTAACATATGTCAATTTTCTCGCCGATAATTAATAGTGACTTATTTTTATTTAGTACTTTTTTTAACAATTTATTTTTATTTATGTCATAGTTGACTTATTAAATTCGTTTTTTAAAATATAATCCTCTTATCTTATATAAAGTTCATGCGTTGTATGTGAAGCTGGTCGCTTTGTTACCGCTTTTCCGCGACTCTCATTGAAGACTACCATTATTTTTTATCCACTCTGAAATTGGTAGCTCAAATTATTATATATCTGTCAGTTTGAAATGTCAAACATCGAAATGTCAGAAATCGAAGAAAAACACAACTGATGACTGAAAGTAGCCGGGAAAAATACAATAAAATGTAGTTATCGATACGAGAAGCAATTGATCTTTGAAAACTTTTTTTTTCAAGTGAGTGGTAGCCCAACTTGTATTCTGTAAATTAGTAATCATTTAAAATACAATAAAAATCATGACTTTTATTTAACAAAGCAGAAAATGTATTTTTATGTAATAAAAATATAGACATCTATTACTTAAAAGTAGTTTGTTTTCTTAAAACGATTAAAAACAGAAATTTTTAAACTGGAATATTAAACAAAAAATATATAATATGAAATATAAAAATGATAGCTGATATAATCGTATTACAGACTAATTTTTTTTTAAATTACAGAATTAGATTTCAGTTGAATTCACATTCGAACACGATGAAGTTATATAATTTTTATTTCTAATATAAATTCTAGAAAATATTCAAATTCATTTTCAATCGTGTAAGAATGGGAAAAAAATTCGACTTAAAGTGATGTCGTAGATGTACCACGTGACACGAAAAGCGATTCGTTCAAATACGCAAATTATTGACATTTATTATTCTTATTGACAAAGAATTAAAGAAGTTTGAACCAATCGCACTTTACAAATGTCTTGGATCTGCGGCATCGTCTTAATGCGTAACTGGCACTTTATTATACATCGATAAGAAAATTGACGTAAAAATTGCCCAATCATCCGAAAAGGCAGATAAGTTAATCATGCAGATAAGTTTCAATTAACAAAACACGTGTTAATCACTAAAGAAAAAATAACATCTGGAGGAAAAATATCAGTTTATTCTAATGTGAAACATCTAGAAGGATTGTCAGAAGTAAATTAGACCGTCTCTGTCAGTATCTGAACATAGTTTCAAAACCAGTTATTTCGTACTTGAAAGTAAAAGTTATATATGAGATCTCTGCTTTAGTCGATTTATTGATATAAATTTATTCGTTACGAATAATTTTTAATAGGTTATTAAATAAATAAATTAGAATTAAAATGTTTTGTAATCCGTTATTAAAAACAGAAAAGAATACTTAACAGTTAGCGCACGCGAAGCGTACGTTTAGAAGGCCTAGTTGAATAAATAATTTTTATGAAATTATTCGCTTAATAAGTGACTGTTAATTTTTACTACTTAAGGCGGATTGTTCCAACCTATGCTAAATGTATAGACTAACTATCAGTTAGGCTTACCTGGAGGTTGGAACAACCCGCCCTTAGTTCTCTTAATTTTTTATATAATTCTTGCACATCTTCATCATGTGCAGTATATAAAATGTACATTTGTAAAATTAAGTAATTTTATAATCAACAAATAAATTGAATAATTTTTTAACGTTAAATCTAATAAGTAAATTAATTTCTTATATTATTTTCCTATAATATTTTTATTTTGTTTTTCTGTATAACGTATAAGCGCCACTAATTTTTCGCTCCCCATAAATTTTACAGCATAATCTTAAAGAATGAAGAATTGTTACTAACACATATGCTAATACATAAATGTGTTTTGTTTTTATTTTTTTTACAGCTGGTGGTTACAACGGTTCAAGTAGAGAGAACTATTTGATCAACTCGAAAGAGGCGCTACATACGATTACGATTGAACTTCACTTACTGGTAAGTTTATTTGATACAATATAGTTTATTACAGGTAAATTCTTTCTCTACAATAAAAACATGAATTTTATTTGTGGATTAATGGTGAATAGAAATTACACGAAATTTATATAGGCTTCATAGATACAGTATGGAGATCGAATCCTGCGTTTTAAATTGACATATTATCAATAGTAAAAAAGTGACAAATTTATACAAAATTTTCAGAGCTTTATCCAAAAAAAAATTTACAAAAATGTCTCGCACACAGAAAAATATCTTGGTTCGTTATAACGTTATAAAAATATAACTTTGGTGTAATTAAATGAAAAAATTGACATTAATTTGATGAATATCGTTGTTAATTTAACGTATCAGACAAATATAGATTCGATGCTTTTTCGAAACCGTGCAAAAAATCCAGTACTCGTTCATTTTTTGCCGGAGAAGAGAAAAGGTTTCAATACATTTGGATCTCGTGTGAAATTTCATACAATGGAAACGTATGTGCGAAACTTGTGCGGGGAGTTCATCGGAGGTAGTAATTCACCCGAAGCACTTTCTCAGGACCGTTCGACGTTAACAATAGAAATTTCTTTCGTCTCTCGACACAGATATATACGCGCGTAATCAGAAGCATATTCGAAAAAAGCGTAATCCTAGTTTTAATGCCTCGGGAGATCGCGAGCGAGTCCGATACCGGTGAGTTTTATTGAGAAAACGAGAAAAAAGGCAGATGAGCGAAACAAAAAGTTTCGTTTCTAATTTTTCCATCGTGAATGCAACAAATATCTCGAAGCAAACTTTTTTTTCCCTTTATTTTCGTATTAAAACGTGCCTCAATTTTTTTATCGTCATTTTTTAAATCTTTTTTTCCCACGAATCGTCCGGAATAAAGATCGAGAAGTAAAAATGTCAGAGGAAAAGTAATTTCCGATGAGCGTGTGTGTGGGATTATCGAAAAAAATTGCGTTTTACACGTGTTAACAATGAGAACCCGAACAATGGTTATCGATTGTGATTTTTTTTTCTTCGTGGCGTTTTTTTTTCTCTTTCAATCTCATCGCGGACCTTTCGCTTCTTATCCCTCCAAACTTTTTCGGACCCCGCGGTCCGGCTCTTGTTACCGCGTATATAATCTAAAATTGATGTTTTCGCGTGAAAGAGATCCATTCGCCGATTTCTTCTCGAGTGAGAATTACTTCGCGCAAATGTTTTTTTCGTACTTTACTTTCATATATTTTCTCAGCATTATTAGATTTCCCACGAAATCCATAAATTTTGAAAATTATTTTGATCCACGAAAATTAATTTATTTTCTTAAATCTTAAAATCTTACTTTCGTCATTAACAATTTTTCTATTTCAATTCGAAGCTGAGAATGAAATATTTTAAGTATTTAAAATTTACTCGAGCAGAGCTTTATTGTGTATCGGAATTAAAGTTATACAAATCATAGCGAGCCATATCCTGTAAAATAATAATAATCACGGGGCGAAAATTTTACGATGACTCACGTACGAGTTTAAACTTGTTTACACTCATTTGTAGTCGGAAGTAGCGGAAGTATAGCGCTTTGGAGTTCGGGGTGTAAAGGAAGTTGAAAAGCGCCCGAAGGTAAAATTTAGCCTGGTTGTTAAATTTCCCTAGGAAATTTTTCGTAAGATGCCACCAACGGTCCTTTGCCCTTTCCCATTTGATTCATCATCCGGAACTCCGTAAAATTCACGGCGTCGTAATTTGTTTCGTTCACGACATCATGAAGATCCTAAATTACTACGTTGCACGAAAAATATTCGACTCCGTGACTACTTTTCTCAAACAATAAAAATAGATTTTCATCATTTTTAGCTTATTCATAATATATAACAAGAAGAAACATTTTTTTATTTTACTTCTCTGCTTTTTATTCAAAAAATATTTAAATAGAAAATTATCTTATTCAGCGACTTGAAATAATTGAATTTCGCATAATTCGCATAATAACGTGTAATTAAAATTAGTTTAAAATTAATTAAACAATTTTTAACTATAGTTTCAAATTAGTTTCAAATTAAATAAATTTTTTTTAACTAATAATGCATTTCGCATCGTGCTATTTATTATTATTATTATTTAGTTTTATACGATTCGAAGTAGTCAATTGGAAAATATGTCGTGAGGATAAGAAACCGATTAGGACACTCCCGCGATCGAGAAGCAAATATCAGAATTCTTCCTTCCGAGAAATCTCAATGTCCCGGTGACGATACTGTCCTGTCCAAATATAGACGATCAACATTTTCGACCGTTTGAATCACTCTGATGAAATTCCAATGATGAAAATACCGCATTCCGTTCTCTCGCGCGGGGGCGGGGAGAGGAGAAAGGAAAAACAAAAATAAATCACGAGCTGAATCGGCCGCGATGGTAAACCTGGTGACAAACTTGCGTGAATGCATACCGATGAGGATGAGAGAAAAAAAAAAGAAAGCAAATATAAAGCGAAACGAGACGGAAAAGTGCTCGAAAAATTGCGAAGGGAATTGCTTCCGGTGAAGAGTTTTATTTTCGGTGATTTTTCGCCCACTCGTTCTGTCGCGCGTTTATTTTTTTTTTCTCACTTTCCTTCCAACTCTTTTTTTTTCCTCTTCGCCATTACTTCAGTGTCAGGTGTTCCCCGAGATCGAATGTCGCGTCCTTTTTTTTTTCTTCGACTCTTCGGAACGGGACGGGAAGGAAAAAGGATGACTTGAAGCCTCGCGCGACTTTTCCCTCCGGGAAGTCGCTCCGTATTTGCTCTATTTACAGTTTCGTCATCGCGCCGCTATCGAGATGCTTTCCCCGACGTCGGGGTACGCGTTTATTGGCTAATGGCTCGCGAAAGGCTGCGACCGGAACAAGCACGCGGAACGTCTCGCCTCTGCGGCAGGAAGCTCATTTTGCGCTCAAAGCGATTGCGAGATTGCGGTTTGTCGACTACTTTGTAGAGACCATGAGCAACGGAACTCCCGCGCAACCCTCGTCGCTCTTAATACACATCCAATCTTTTTCCATATACCTTTTTATTTATTCTTCATCATCCACCGTATATATTCTTGGATCTTCTTTTTTTTCTATATTTTACATTTTTACATATTTTCTCGCATATTTTCGTGCAATTTTCACTAGCGATCGAGAGTTATTCTTTTTTATTTGCTCCTTATTTCTCGCAACGTTTGACGCGCAAACGAATACGCAAAGAATTCTTTGACATTCAGCGAGAATTCGAATCTCTGGAAAATTTCTTTTTTCCTGTGGCAGAAAAATTTGAAAAAATGATTGAACGCTCTTTTTCCATTCGCTAGTAACAGTGTGATTTTTTTAAAAATAATATACTTATTATGGCAGAAGACTGATTGTCGAGTTGGATGAAAGCCAGAGCATTTCATTTGCATCGAAATGACTTCTTTTTTATTCTCAGGGTTGAACCATATTTGGTCAAATCGAACCTTTGCTGGAAATTATTTTAAAAAAAAATTTAAAAAAAAACACGTGTTTTTCGGTAAAATAAAATTTTAGACTTGACTATGTTGAGACTATAACATCTTATTAACAAGCGTAGCATGTGGAACCGAACGAAATCGATGGTATTTCGGTGTAAATATTGTTTTTGGAGGGTTTGCTAATACGTCGGTGCTTGAACGAAGGAAAGTGTCAGAGAGCGTTGGAACCCTCGATAAAATCAAGCAGATTGACTGTCGGGCGTAATGCACTTCTGAAATTTCAATAGCGACAGGTGTAATAAACGTTCGCATAATACATATAGGGAAATTTGTATTAAAGAGAAATAAACCTTTTAATTGACTAACGACCGAACCGATTCACATCGACAGATTCGAAGATATAGTATTTGTTGAAAGTTTGTATATTATATATTCTTTGAAATAATTCATAAAAAATACAAAAATGTATTTTACTGAAATTTCACAGCGTTGCTAGAGATGATCAAAATCATTTTTAAAACCATTCTTCCTTATCAAAGTTTTGAAGTTTCGAAATATGTATGAAATTTCTCGGTCCCCTCATTTTAACATAATTTTTAAGCTTATTGGCTATACCGAGACAACTTTATACCTCGACGAAAAATATTTAACAAGAGTAGAATCTCGACCATTTTTCCGCAGATTTAATATGATAAAGAGACAATTTTATGAAATCACGATAATAGCGAGTATTAATGCGTCGAAAATGGCAAAGGGATAATAAACTGGATTCGATAAAATTTTATTAGACTTTTATTCTGATAATGAATTTTGTACTAATTAATTCGTTAAATCCTCTTAGCGAGTTTCGATTTGGACTTTCATCATCATCGATTGAAAGTTCACATTTGATGAATCTTGCATGGCTAAACGAAAATTGATATTTTGATTAAACCCCTATCATGAATTATTAATGCACAAATTGATCATGATTAATGAATGATGAAAATCCGACTATGTACTTCAAAATAGCTATTCGCTTAAAACACTTCAAAATCATCCATCAATTCAATAATACTATACTCTTTAATTTAATTTTCAATTGTTTCATTTTATATCGTCATGATAAATTAACCGAACGCTTAATAATATATATATATAATATATAATACGTTTTATATGTTGAAAATATATATTTTTTAAAAATATTATCGAAACTCAGCACCAAGAAAAAATTCCTCTCGACTCTGAGATTTCTTTTCTCCTCGTTGAATATTCTTTTGCTTGGTTTCTCAGTTTCCGGAAATTTGAGCACGACGCATCTCGGTCGTATTTTTTATCAAAGGACCGGGTAGTATTTTCGATCTCGTGCAGGTATTGCGGTTTTTATGTCCAGGATATTATCATTACAGATACACATATGAAGCGCAAGATACACGTGAATTTTTCTCTTTCCAGGCTCGCTATTTTACTTTATATATCTTTAGAAAATCCCTGACGTTCTGTCTCGGTAACAGAGAGTCGGAAAAAATCCATATATGGATGATTTTTAACGTGAGCTATAGCCACGGCTTGCACGTGTGCTGAAGAATATTTCTCGCTCGAGGAAATTTTCCAATGCGCTGCGAAACCCCGCTATATAAAAACTCACCTATACACTCGCAAATATAAATATAAATTTCTGTTATTTCGAATCCTGAGACGTATAATTTGTCCACTCTCTCCTCTCCTTCTCTTCTTTCTATCAAAGTCTAGTGTGGTTTCCCGCCACGTGACTCGCTCCTGCCGCGTGTCACTGAATTTATGTCTTGCTTTTTTAAAGAAAAAATATCGAGGCTCTTTGAACAGAAAAAAAAACGTACGCGTGTATCGTGTAATTGGATTCAATTCAAAGAGCCCTCTCGCGTTATGAATTTATTTTAAAAAATATAGAATATACAATAAAATTTAGCTGTATTTTTTCGGATTTATTCAATAAGTTTGTTGTTATTTAATACGTTTTCGAATAAGTTTTGAAAAAATGTTATAATTAAAATGAAAATTAATTTGTTACAATATATTTAAAAAAACGGGACAAGAACTTTTTACGGTAAAATGGATCCCACGCGTACGTCCGAGGGTTAAGTAAGTACTTAAGGCTAAATTAACACACCTTCATTATTCAAACGACGTTGATGCATTATATATTTATATAGTCATTACTTCAAACGTTCTTATTTGAGAATTTGCCCTCGAGTATACTTACTCAGCGAAAGCCATTCTCGGGAATTTCTTCCGCGAGTTCTGACAGTTGTCATATTTACGACTTTTATTTTTATTGGTATCGTTACAACGTCCACATCAATTAAATACACATATGCACACTGTACTTAAAAATTGCTCAAGTCAGCTAAAATGGTGACTTAGAAATATCATCTAAGTGACATCAAGCCTAGAACTTATGACTATAGATTTTTCTACCTTCAAACTCATGATTGACGTTCGTACGAACTCCATCCGCGCTATAACTGCGTACTGGACAGCAACCAACGATCAACCGATGCTCCTGCTGACTTGTCACTATTCGTAGACTTTCAAATTGAATCACCACATACATCCATAGTCGACAATGTCACTCGTTACTTCAGGATTGTTATCAGGAGTACACGTGGGGTTCAATACGCCCCAGTTATTATTCCTAGGGTTAGAACTAGTCATTATTGTCAGATGAATGGATAAATAAATAAATATATGTTCAATTTTGAATAATATCTCTATGTCTGAATGAAAACAAATGACATATATATACTGATAATATATTAGAACTAAATATACATTTTAGGTCTGGATTAATATAATATGTCGAAAATTAATACTATTTTTTGAAACCCATTCCAATTGACTGAATCTAAAAATACATTAGAAAAAAATATATTAGAACTAAATATACATTTTAGATCTGGATTAATATAATATGTCGAAAATTAATACTATTTTTTGAAACCCATTCCAATTGACTGAATCTAAAAATACATACATCAAAAATTGCATAATAATTACTATAGTTGTTGCTTTATATAGGAAAATATATTCCATGCCTTTCTCTCTATTAACGACAGCACTCAGCTCAACAAGTGCTCGTCGCGTGTGTTAAGTTGTTCGAGAATTTTACTGGGTTGGACTTATGTATGTATTCACACAATGTAAAAATTGTTTTCATCTACAGTGTTCTACATCTACATTGTTTTCAAGAACAACAACGTTCAAGAGACTGTTCTCTGTCTTGTTTATTTCCTTATTTTTGAAAAATGTTTGCTTCCCTTCTGTAGGACTTGACAAAGGCACACACGTTCGGGTGCAGGAACTTCTTCCCCCTGAGTCTTTTCATTTTTTATCCGCTACAAGTTCGCTCACGAGGGACTCGACGAGCGAAAGTAAAATAAAATCAACCTCCCGAGTTTTTCTTTTTTTTTTATTTCGCCGGATATAAACTTAAGGAAATTAGGTCGAGTGGTATTTATGCCGTGATATTAAACTTGGTTCGAGAGTCGAAATCGCAGTCCCGGAATATTCAAGGCTTTATATTACTCACTTATTATTTTTTATGTATTTTTGTTTCGTTTTTTTTTGCTTTTCTTCGTATTTTTGCCATTTTTTACTTCCTCGTTGTAAAAAACTAGGATGTAAAGAATCTTGACGCATTTGAGATGTCGATGTACACTCTGTAACAATCTGAAAAGGTTGAAAGTCGAAATATTAAATTTCTTCGTTAATGTAATCTCGAAGATTATTCTTTCTTAGTCGTTAACATACAGGGAGCCTCTTGGATGAGACGTGTAAATGAAATTTCGTGTTTCATTCCCAATGCTCGAGTATTTATTGTTTTGTATTTATTTAATTGATCTTTTTTCTGAATTTTTCTTCTTCATCAGCTATTATAATTTTTTATTTTATGAGACTCTACAACTTTTAAATTATTATTTTGAGAGATGAATTTTTGCGAATAATCTCGAAGATTGTTTCAAAAGTCTATAATAAAATATCGCGATTCGTTTCTATCATATATCTTTGGTTTTTATCCTTCATTTTTTCATTTTGTTTATCTTTTTTGTTCTTGATCTCTGCAAAACATCTTTGTTTATCTCTGCTTGGATATAAAAGTCACCATCCAAACAGTTGGCCGCTCGAAAGCTGAATATTTCGTGAATAATGTCGAAGACCGTTTCGAAAGCCTTTTATATCCTCGCTTGTTGACATTCGGAGATTTTGTAGAACAAGATATATACGCGAATGAAATCTCGCGTTTTTCTTACTCATATCCTCGCATTTTACCGTCCCCGCAATAAAGGGTAAGAAAGAAAAATGGAAGTACCTGGATTTGCTGTTCCATGAATTTACGATTTTTAAACTTTTTTATTGGTGTGACGTCGGGTGAATAAGGCGATCCACACCGAAAATTCTCGACGAATATTTTTTTACGTCGAAACGCGAAAGAAGAAATTTTTTAGGAAGTATTCGTCTGGAAAAATACCTTTCGAGAATACGTGACATTGTGAATTTTTCATAGGTCTTCACCTGACTCTCGAAGGCACGTAGAAACTTTTTTCATTTCTCGTTTTCTCGATGCAACGCTTAATTCTATTTGCGACCGCGTCGTATGTCACGATGGCTCAGCTATATCATCCGTCTGTGTCGGAAAAACGACTTCCGTAACCGGAAAAAATACACCCCTCGACATTGCAGGAGAAATCTGTTCTGTTTTTAACAAATATACATTGAAATGTATTGATTTAAAGACTAATCGATGCTCCTGACAATTCGCAATTCACCCCCGAAGAATAAGTATATATTTTATTTTTATTTAGACCCAAATTTTTTCGAAATAAATATTTCATACAGGAATGTACTCGAATAACTTTTTCTTCCTGGCAAATATTCAATTTGGTATTTTTATCTCGTTCGCGTTTTTCCAAGAAAAATTGAAAGAATGAAAATCGAGAGACGAAAAATGCCAAATTGTTTTCCAGCGAGAGTAGATCTCGCGTGGGGAGAAAAATAAAGTTTAAGTTGGCCTGAGATTCGTATGGAATTTTTTTTCAGTCCCGAAGGTGAGATGGCTTTGGACGATGTAATACATAGATTTATCCAACGAATATTACTTCTCTCTAGTGCATTTCGCGCGCTGAGAAACGAAAGTACGTATGGGATAAAGTGCGTCAATAACACACAGGGAATTCCAATAGAGTCAACAGAAGAAATTGAAAAATCTTTTTCTAACGTGCACATAAAAATTTGACTGGAATTCATAGATGAATTTTTTTATACTCCAGTTTAAACATCGATTGTTACTATTAATAATTATTTTCCTTTTTCACTGATTTATTCACAAAATGATAATAAATATTCTTAATAAGTTTGTATTTTTTTAATTTTTTTTTCATTTATTAATACAAAGAATAGTGCTTGGAACTATTAATTGATTTAACAACAATCAGATCGAAAAATGACTATAGTACGAAAAAACATGGTAATTTTTCATAAAAAATTTTTTTCCGTAATAAAAAAAGGGGGAAATGAGTACAATGGAGAACTAAAAAGTATCCGGTAATAGAGATGAATCTTGGTATAATGATGTATTTCCCACACAGAGAACAATGCAAATTTCCTGGTTCCTAAATTGGTTGAACCTTCGGAATAATATTTTTGTTTCTCGGGACGTTAATGGGCGCCACGAGGAAAAGTGAAGTCAGTGCCTCGTGGATGAAAAAAAAGAGAGAATAGTCGAGTCACGGCGCGTTTATCGAGCCAGTGAAGAAGCCGGGAGAACTTTTATGAAGATCCGAACTTGTGCACGACTATCTCTATCGAGAAAAAAGAGAACGAGGGCCAGGAGAAACGGTCCGTACAGCATAATGTGTCACAAAATGAAGATTGAGTGCCTGGGAGCAGTGGGAGCAAAAGTTCCCTCTTATTTGTGAATTAAATGTTAACTCGGATTCTCGATTATCGTAGCATACCTATTAATGTTTCACGAAGATTGGACCCACGAAGATTTTCATCGATTTTCATCAATGAAAAAATTACATTCTTGAGTTTACTAATCATTAATTATTATTAATTTCATGTTAATAATTCAAACTGAAAATTTGTTGATCATTGATTCAATAATTATTTAAAAATAATGTAGGATTTTCGAAAATTATACATTTTTTAAATTTAATTCACATAAGTACATAATATCGAAGATAATTGTGCGAATTTTTCATGAAATATCGAGAAAACATTTTTTCTATTATTTTTCCATTTTCTATAAAATTCTTTCTGTTACTTCGTAATCACTGACGTCTTGAAAATTTATTATAGAAAAAGCTTTATCTTTTCATGTTTCTTTTTAGTTTCCTCTCGTGCTTATTCACTCTAATGTTTGCTAATTTTACCCTTTTTTACATGCACTATTTCTCTACCTATTAAAAAATATATATATATTATTGTCAGTTTTCCCTTTATGAAAATAAATGTTAAGTTTTTATATAAACATCGCATAAACTATTCCCTTGAACTTTACTAAATTTTCCATATATTTTTTTTCGCGAATATCTACGTTGAGTCAATATTTCATTAAAATCCAACTGTTGGGAGTGTAAGAGTTGAATACCCGTAATAGAGACAATTGTTTTGCGCGCGTGGGTACAAGAAGGGATGGGAAGAGAGGAGGTAAGGAACGTTAATAAGCTCTTACCGGGAGCTTAAACGCGCTCATCAGACCTTCGGTTGCTCGAAGGCTGACAAGGAAACTCCTCACTTCGAGCCTCTAACATTCTCATTCGCGCTCACCACCCCCTCGTTCTTTCCCAGCTTATTTGGATTTCAATTCCCAACCCTTCGGATTCCTTAAACACCTCGGAACCTCCGACATGAATATTTCACCTCGCGATTACCATATTTGTACGCGAGTTGTGATTTTCTAATTGAATCCTTTTTGCACCTCCATTGAAATATATACGAAAATTATATTATTTTTTTGACTATCACGAAAAGTCTTATAAAATTGATAACTTTGAGCATACTTAACAATTATTTTTCTGTGGAAAAAATTATACTCTTTCTTTCGTAAAATTAATACATATATATAATTTACGTGCATTTGTATAAAATTCCTTTTATGTATTATATAATATATCAAGAATATTTAGTCGATCGTAAAAAAAACAGTTTAACAATATATATAATAACTAAAGTTATTTCTATTGAGTGGATAGTTATAAAAAATGGTAAATTAAAAATTGAAGCTTGGCCATATAATAATAGATTCTAGCTGATGGGTTTGAAGGCTCATAAATATACTCATACATCTTATTGGCGATATGATTTTCGCTCGGGTCTTCAAGGCGGATATATTTTATCGAGAGTACTCCGGAAGTCGAAGAGCCAATTAAGGCTCGCAGCTCGACGCAGATCGCTTTTTCCCCTCCGCCTTCGGTTTCTCGTTATTTTTGTTTCGCTTGTACTCGATTTTCCGCGAGTAAGCCGCGATGAACCACGCGCCGAGTACCTTGAGAACCGTCTGAATGGGTCTCCCGTGACGTTTTAATTTCCGTTACGGCGGATATCAAGCCCGCGCCGATCTGTACTATACGGACAAAACAAGGCGAGAGCAGGGAACGTCAGAGGCAGAAAGCTCCGAAAGAAAAAAGAGAAAATGAGAGAGAAGGACAGGTTGCGAGAGGAAGCGAGAAGTGGACAAAAGGAAAAGCCGAGAGAAATAAGGCGCGATCCGGAAATCCGGAATTTTCTCTACGAGAATTCCGAATGCAAATGCGCGAAGCGTCGTTATCTCTCGGCCTCGCATCGTAGATACAATCGGGAAACAATAATTTCAGGATTAACCGACAAATGGAACAGCTGTGGAATATCTTTGAAGCTCGTCCGTACCACTTTTTCTCCATTTACACCTATCTGTCATTTTCGCAGAGAAAATTTTATACGATAAATTGCCAACTTACGATAAATTGCTAATGTATGATAACACTTTTTTTTTCATTTTTTATCTATACGCAAAAAGCGATTCTCATATTTATAATCAATGTTATAATCAACATTTTAATCGAGTAAAATCGTTTTTTTAAAATTATATAGTAACAACTCTATACATTTTCATTAATATTTTGAATTTAGGACTAAATAATATTGAATAAAAAATTTAAAAATGTATTTTCTTGAATTGACAACAAATGTTTCTACTTTTTCAATTTATTATCAGATCATTATAATTAATAAATTATAATTTTTATATTCTTTATCAATCATATATAAAAATATTAACTTGAATATAATTCTTATAAATAAAATCTTTATTATTGTCATTAATAAGTGAATTATTATCATTGTTTCATTTATATTATTTTCTATTTTCATTACTTTGAGTTTTTTTTTGGGAATATTAATTTCAACGGGAAAAAGCGTACTTTTTCCCTTTCTTAGTAAATTTTCTTATTTCGTACACGTGCTTCAAAATATATTAAGTCGAACTCTGCGCTTTTAATACTTTGGATACAATTTTCGGGTAATAGAGAGAAAGTCTCGACGTTACCGAAGATTTAAGCTAACAAATGAATGAACTTCTCAAAAAGTTCGGCTTCATTTACGACGAAAGTCGGCCAAGCTATAACTTCGAGATACAAAATAAGTGAGAGAAGAAAAAAATATAAAATTCTTTTTGTTTGCATACCAGGACGTAATTGTTTCTATCTCGTGGAGCTCATCGCGAGCGAAGAGCACTTTTTCCACCCTCGCGAAATAAAATGCTAAGCGAAGTTGACATTAACTGTGAAAAATCTTGGAAATTTTCATCGTGAAATTTTAGCTCGAACTCGGCAACTGCGTAATTGTTACAAATTATTTTTTGCTGTTTTCGTATCAGCGAAAATATTGTCGATACACGAATAACGTTCGCCCGAGACGATGTAATAACCTCGAGCCAATTTCCCGGGCAAATATCTCTTGCTACGAAAAGAGAACCACGTAAATAACCTGTCGTCGAAAATTGAAGGAAAACAAAAGCGAAAGTAACCCGATGAACCAACGAAAAAATTAATATCTGTCACAAGGGAATAGATCAAATATATTGCCAAATAAATTCACTATCGAACAGCGATTTTATTTTCATTTAAATTTTTATTACTTCAATTCACTTTGTGACAATTTTCGTACTCAGGTAACTTCATTTTTTCACTTTTAAATATTTTTTTAATTCATTGTAAAAGTATAAGTATAAAAAAGTACTGAGAAAAAAATGTCACTTTCTTGAAGGAAATTTATTGCCATTGACAAATAAAGCGAGTGCTATTTAATGAAATAAGTAGCACAAAGTCCTGCGAGCAATAGAGAGTGCATCAATTCTTAGAATCTTCCCTTTTTTTCTCGTCGCATTGTTATAATTATATAATCTCATCCACGTTTCGCTCCGATAAAAGTTTCGAGTCAAAGTTCGCGTTTAAGCTCGTCTCGATCTATATATAGACCCAGCTATCTCTTGTCTCTTCCTCCGATACTTTGTTAATGGACAATTATACCCGAGACTCATCCATTTTTAGCTCTTCTTTCCATACAATATGCTCCATGCATATATCGCGTTATCAATACGCGAGACGCTATACACGATTCGATCTCCTCATTTTGTGTATTTTTTATCCTCATTTTTTAATCATTTTCTCTTAGTGCAATTTTTCATATATTTTTATTCGAAATTTCACTTTTAGAATCTTTTCTCCAACCGTTCTTCGCAAAATTTTCTTGATTTGGATGTTCGAGCAATTTTTTAAAAAGCAATTTGAGAAGCAATAGTTTATGGAAAATAATTATCCATAAAATTTTATCGAGATTGAATTTTCGTAAAATTGATTTTTAGTCTTCAAATGTTTTTAGCGTCTATTTTTTTTTCTTCATGAAGAATTTTCAAAGCAAAAAAATGTTTAATCGGAGCCGTGCGATTTTTCATTTCATTTATTATCGTGGAATAGTCTCGTCCTGCCTTTTAAATATCGACTCTAAAATTCTCCGTTCCCGTTCGAATGGCACTTTATCGGCTGGTTTTTCGTCTCCTCTTTGCAACAGTTTCGAAGCGCAATCTAGACGACACAGTGACGCGAACTTGTCACATTTCGGTCGCTCCAATATTTTGCTCCGCTAAAAACTCATTCGCGAAATTAACGAAAATTTTTTCATTTTTTTTCTGTGTGTGCCTCGTAAAATATTCAATGTGAACGAAAGGTATATCCGCCGAGTCGAAAAATTAATTTCGTCACGAAAAACAAATTCTTTTTTTTTAATCACAAAAAGCTCATCAGATATTTAAATTAAAAAATTCATTATTTTTTCCCAATAATAATAAAATAAAAAATCCATTTACGCCAAAGTTTGTCACTCGAAATCCGTATATTTCTTTTTATTTTGAAAAAGTCTAATGCGTAATCGAAATATTTGAAAAATGAGTTCATCTCTTCTGAAATATGAATTTGAAAAACCGTCGCACGTTATTTTTATTACGAATACATTTGAATAATGAATTTTCGTCCGGTTATGAAAAAAAAAACGCCGAAACCATCGAGACGACGTTGACAACGGATGACAAGTTGATAAAGTACATTTTTGGAAAAATATTCCCCATAATTTTTCAAAGTCACAAACATCGGCCAGGGTGCTTTTACGTTTCGTGTCTCGCTGAAAAATGATGTGAAAAAATTAATACGGCGATACGTGCACACGTTTTTTTCACTTTAATTAATTCAGGTGCGTGCAGGTTGGATTTTGAGACCCTTATATTTATTTATTTTTTTGACGATTGAGAAGGGAAATCACCCTATCCGAGAATTCTCATTTTGTATTTGTAGGGAAAAGCTCTGTTATTCTCCACCGGGCAATAAAATTTACCCCAAGAAAAATTAAACTCTCGTGTTAACGAACCTGCGCTCGTAACGAAAAGATTATTGTTGGATTCGGATGGGGATGGATTTTCGTGCTACTTGAAATGTCTCTGGAGATCTTGAACATTCTTTCCGACAATTTTTTTTAAATTAATTCTTTCCACGTTTCGAAAAATTTTAATAATTTGCGCAATAAACTAGTTAATTATTTGAGTAAATTTATTCGGTATTATTAATCGATTTTTTTTAATCACGGGAGAAAACTTATAAAAAAAATATCGAACGTATTTCTGTACATATTTATAGCATATTTAAACATATTTAACTGATTTTTTCGGAATTTGTCCGAAGGAAAAGTATTTGAAGGAAAAATGTTGAATTATAAAACGAAAAAAAAATATTGGTTGTACATCGATACAAAATAAAAATTTAAAAAATGCTTTTTAAAGTTTTTGAAATTAAACTCTTTGTGCCGGGATAACGTCGTTGTTTTCAAACAATAGAAACTTGTTTCTTGTTCGCTTACAAGAAAGTGTATCGCGACATCGTGATCAATAAATTTAGATTGGAAGAACTTGAATTTATATTCAGACGCTCGGATGACCGTTTTTTTTAGCGACTGCAGACATTCAATAAGAGAAGAGATAGGTAACGGAGTGAGAACGAGCAGGATGATACGAAGGAAGAGAAATGCATCCGGTGGAAATGTTGCTCGTTCAATGAAAAATACAAGCAGAGGGTTATTGAAAAATAGAAATACGAAGGAAGAGCGCACAATAGAATTTTATTCCAGTGCGTTGTTCCGCTTATTCTGACAATATAAGATACGATTATAGTTCAATTCCCCCTGTTTAATCCTAATTTTATTACTAATTTCTTTCGACGAGCGAAAACTTCAATTTCACTATTACACGATATAAATTAAATATGTATAAGCAATCTTTTTTTTATATGATAATAATTGAATAAATATCTTTGCATGATATTATGATATATATAGGTATAAGAAATTTCACAATTCAAAATTCAACGTTTAAATTAGATAAATAATTTATATGAAATGAATCATTTATTTATGCAAATTAAGAGCATTGAATTATTAACTGATTATTGATTTTATATCCTGGCATCACGGCTTAGTAATTGACATGTATTACGGGAGGAATTATCGGATTGCGATTCGAGAGCTTGTGAGAAAATGAAAGATCGCGATAAAGAGTGTGACGGTTTGACGCGGCTCAGCGGATCATACGATGCATTTATTAATCATCCATTATTTAGTGAGATAAATGCTCACTCTCGAAAAAAAATCTCTCTTGCTCAAAATTCATTACACATAATAATTAAATTTTCCCCTGTGCAAATCTACAATAAGTTACTACAATAAGTTTTAAGAAAAATTGGTGATTAATTTTGTGAAAAAAAATAAAACTAGAATAAACGAACTGTTGACATTTTTTCAAATTAAATAAAGGATTTTGAAAGAATATAAATTATAAAATTGTTAAAAATCATAATTTTACGAAATTTATTGAGCCACCGATTTGAATTTTATACTCTTCAACTTTCATCGCACCAATTATTATAGAAAATTCATGACCGTGTGAGATCTTTTGATTTCTTATAAAAAATAAAGAAAAAAGAAAATCTGTGAATTTTTATTTGTAAATTTGTTGAATCGCTATAAGTGACGAATTATTTATTGTTTTACAGATATTTTCGTGCAGAAGCGATCAACGTTTCTCAAATGATGATCCTGGCAGCTTTATTGGCGACAACGGGCCTCGTAACTTTAGCCGGAGGGTCGCCGATGCGTTTCACCACGTATCGGCGAAGGGAAATCCCGGTCGACCTGCGTCCCGAACTGTTGCTACTCTATGACCAAAGAGGCCTCGAGGTAATTTTCACATAACAATTTTTTTACATAATAATAAACACGCGTAAATTTATAATATAATAAACGTTTTTTTTAAAGCGGAAATGCTTTGATAAAAAAAAATTAAAAAATAATAAAAATTAATAAAATTAGAAAATAATTATCGAACTACTTTGATTCGGATCGCCGACGCCTCGGTTTTTTATTTTTGCCTGTGCGTAGCGAAGCTACGAAAAATAACATCACAAATTATATATCGTGTCGGTCGTATATGGAATAACTTTTTGAACCTCGATACGTCATTAATGAGGAAGTATTGAACATTTTATATAAGGTCACGTGGCGTTGCAAACGAGGGCGCGAATTACAGGCTGTTGTATAAATGGAGGATGCATATGGAGTAGTTCGTACGTATATCCGAGCGCACGTGTTCGAGTCACGGAGGGACGACGAATCTCTGAAAATCGAAGCCACTCGGATATTGGCTCGGATATTGAGAACGCGTGTACACAATACGAGGTATTTGCCAGGGGCATAAACTGGTTATGGGCTCGCCCCGTTAGTCCGCAATCGTTCTCATCTCCGAATGCACCGCAATTTCTTCGAATATTTCTGTTAGATCGAAAATCAATCTGTGAAACGTAACAAACGAATTCACATTTTTTTCCTCCCCTAATCGAGCATTCATACTTTTGGTTCACCCAATATTTTGGCGTAATCAAAAGTGGATTTTAATTTTACTATCAATTAGGGCACGTTTGCACTTTTTTTAAAATAAAATACACGTATATTTGATAATTATATACGCAAAACTGTCAAATAATTGGATATCAGCGATAAATCATCAAGGTTGGCAAAATCGTGAGGTTTTTAACTGATCACGCAGTCCCATGACACGGATTTCCAATTATAGCTCGCTAGGTCTTGTCGACTTGGAATTTTTTTTTTTCACCACCACAATTTATCAAAAAATTGAATTTTGCAGTATTTTGTTGTTAAATGTCTCTTTTAATTGACATTTTTGTTAAACGCATTCTTAAGGTGATATTTGAACTGTCCAATTGGTAAAAATGAGAGAAAAACCAAGCTTTTCTCTGATAAAAGATTTTTTAAACAAAATAAAAGTAGGCGTTACATTTTCCTTTCAAAATAGAAAATAATTCTTATTTTTTCCATATATGAACCAACATGTAAAAAAACATGTATGTACTTTTTGTCTATCTCTTTCTTACTCAAGTATCACGGAGTATTATTTAAACATCTCCTTAAATTCCATTTTCAAGTCGAATAATAATAATCACTACTGGTTGATAATTATCAACAATTTTCGAGATTATCCTTAGGCGCTCGGAAATGTAATAGGATTTATAATATTCCATTTTAATTAATTCGCATGCATCAAGAAATGGAGAAAATAACCCTTATTTTTTCCATATATGAACCAACATGAAAAAAAAATGTATTTATATACTTTTGTCTATCTCTTTCTTACTCACGTATCACGGAATATTTAAACATCACCTTAAATTCCATTTTCAAGTCGAATAATAATAATCACTACCGGTTGATAATTATCAACAATTTTCGAGATTATCCTTAGGCGCTCGGAAATGTAATAGGATTTATAATATTCCATTTTAATTAATTCGCATGCATCAAGATGGAAGGGTGGGGGAGGAAGAGGAGAGGGGAGGATAACGTAAGCTCCAGGGAATGGGGCGATGAGGAAAAAAGGGAAATCAAATATGCATTGGAAAAGTGACGAGCCATCTGTCCGACGCCGAGGGACGATCACTCAGTCGCGAGTGTACAGGTTATCCGTTCCTGTTATAAACCGCCACCACGCGAAATAATGGATTTATGGCAAAGCCAATCCAGTTCTAATCTTAATGCGCCATCTTTTTTCTCGTTGCTATTATCTTTTCCCATTTAAATGACGATCGTCGCTCGACCTTCTGCAAACTATCCTTGGCAGCAATACTCCCCGGCGTTTTTATAAACGAGAAATGACAATCTCTAAAGTAAAAAGATTATGAAAAATGAAGAAAAAAAATTATTTTTGAATCTCTCAAATATTCATTAGGACGTTTGTCCTAACAATGTTTCAATAATTATTGAAGATTGTCCATCAAATAATATTGAAATAAATTTAAGATTTCGTACCTCGTTTCGTGTTCAATTTTTCTATTGAAATTCGATGGTTTTGAATATTGAAATGTATGCATTTTTTTTATAGGATTTATTTTCTCAGTATATCGTAAAAAAAGGTTCCTCTTGGAACATTTCATGAAAAAATCATATAATTTTGTAGCGTCTTTGTATTTAAATATTAAAATTATTGAAACTTCATACTTCGTTCACGACGCAAATCGCTACATAAATTTGTACTTTTCAAATACTTTTTTTCCCCGCAAAAGTTTAGTAACTTTGAGAAAAATATGTGCTTATCAAGTAGCTGATTTGACTGTCAATCGAATTGTTGTACATTCTGAGGCAGATCGTTTTTTAGTTTGGAAAATTTTATTTAATACCAATAAGATATGGAGTTTTGATGTTATATAGACGTGGAATAAGTTGATACATTTTCAATGCCATTTGATTGTCGTGGAAATCACAAAGTGTGAATTTTTTCCTCTGATAAAGTACGTAAGACAATTCATTATTGAAGAAAATTTCAAACTTTGGAATTATTTTCATTGTTCGGTTTTTAAGGGAACGTAAGGAGAAACGGTTGAATTATTTTCAGTCCAGTAAGCATTGGGCTTCCTGATGTTTCTTCGATCCAAGTATTTTCGATGGCAAGGGTAGGGCAGGTCTGGAATTAGGATGCTTAATTGAGGCTGACGTTTTTCTTTCGGCATCATTAATCTAAAAGCACGAGGGGAAGACAGCTTCATCGCGGACATAAAAGTGCTCGCATCTAAAATTGAAATTCCATTTGGCTATTTTCGTCCGGGAGTGAGTCCGAAAATCTCCTCTTTCGCTATTTTTACTCTCGCGTCATCGGGGCGAGGAAATTTCGATGAGGCGGTCATTTCTTTACGGACATAAAATTACGGATGATATGAAGAGATCGTAATAGCGTTTTATCGATCCTTTGAGATTCGTAGCGTGACGCGTTTTCAATTTTCCACAAATGCCAGCATTTTCGCTTATTCACGTTTTTTCAATTGACAGGCGATTTATTAATTGTTATGTTACTTTCAAATAAACGATTAACCCTTGAACGAATGCGTGTCATCTTTTCGGATTTCTTTTATTTTTCGATACAACTTTCAGAATCTTCAATTGAATATCCTTAAAAAGTATTGAGCCACTTAGCGCTGTCAGCGAGTTATAAAAATCATAAAAGCCGAAATTTGCTTTTTAAAATAAAATTTTCAATGGTTTCTTGTTTTGAATTTTATATTTTTGGAATCAATCGTTTAATAATATGGATAATAATAATAATGATCCGTAAAAAAACAACAACAATCGTAATATTTTTTCTACTTTTTACAAAATTAAAAAATTTGGAGTCTAAAAGATCGCAGGCACCCTTGAGCATCAATTTTTCTGACGCGTTAAACGGACTTGCTATTTCTCGAAATGCAGAAAGTCAAGAGACCGTCTTTATTTTGGTTTTTGGTGTGTAAACATCTCAGGGCGTACCGTGTACATTGATAAGTACGTGAAAAAGCCTGGCGCGACTATAGTTTTTGCACTTCCGATGTTTTGTGATACAAGCGATTGAACGAAACGTTTTTTTTTTATTTTCCAGAAGATAAATTCAGTGCCAAGGTCGATTTACGACGTCGAGGGGAGGGATTACGGGAACGAGGTCGGGTCCCGGGTTGAAGTATCGGACGCGGGGCCAATGACGTCGATTGTTGGCCGTGAGAAGAAGATGGGACTCGCCCGAAACTCGCTGTCGATCGTGAACCCGATCGACGTCCTCAGGCAACGGGTGATGCTCGAGCTGAGGCGCAGACAGGCGATGAAGGAGCAACGGCAGATCGACGCGAACCGGGTTATCCTCGAGACGATCGGCAAACGTTCCGTCCACCAGCCGGACTCGGTTTATCCAGCGAGGAGCGTCCTATCCGGGGAGGACGACGAAAACACCGTTTTTGCGAGCGACGGTGAAAATGTGGGGCGAAGGGAGCCTCAGCAATACCAAAGTTACACGCAACGCATGCCGCTCGACAGAACGCATCGCTGGTACGACGTCGACGGGGCGGTTACTCGAGACGATTCCGATGACGACGCGCCAAAGGTACACTCGACTTACCGGCAAGATAGAATGTAATCAAAAGTCAGGATGAGAGGAGGCAAAAAAGAAAAGAAGAGACGTCAAACAATCGATAGGCTTTTTTCTTATTCCACCTACGATCATAATTGTACGAATAAGATATGATTATTATTGTGTATTCGAATGTCGAAGACTCCACAGACGAAAGGCGAACGAGCCTCGTTCGTTCCGATCTTCCATCCGGGAATTCTGCAAATCAGTGATAATTATAAAAATCAGAAATAATGGCATTCCACGCAATTTCGACCACCTCAAGACTTTTCACCGATTATTCTTCTTAGTTGTTCTTCTTAGTTCTATAAAAAAGGCTAAAAATCATCATGAGGCTTAGCCTCAATTAGTACGAAAATATAAAAAAAATATTTTAAATATCAGAAATGCAAAAGTTCGAAGATGGCCAAAGTGGCGTGGAATTTCTCATTTATAAATTCGAGAGATCGAATTCAACAATTTCCTCCATGCGCAACTTTGATTCATTTCGATTATTTTCATTGGTATTATCCCAGTAGTGAAGGTCAATATTCAGGATTTGAATTGTACACAGAATTCGGAATCGAATGGCTGTCATAACTTTTTTCCTCGTGATTCCTTGATTTTTTATTCATTTTTGAAGTCCAGCCAATCAGACACGCGGGGCATCGAAGACTGCGGCTGGTGGCTGCCGTACGAGTAGTGCTCAGCAACAAATGATAGGGACAGCCAAAAGATCGATTTAGTGATTCAAGTCTTGAATTTAGTATTTCGTATATCGACAGAAGCTTCGCAATCCAAATGATAGGGACTTAAGAAATATTTTTTTATAACAATAAATATTATCACGGATAACAAAAAATTAAGTTTCTTTTTTTTAATAATTATCGTAAGAAAAGAAGATATCTCTTTTCGTTTCGATCTTATCTCGTTAGACGATAATTTAAATATGTGTACTTAATTTGTTTATTTTAAAATTACAATTTTATCTTACTTTACGCGAAAAAAAATGTAAAAAAGACTGCTTATCGAAATAATAGTGCATAAATGTAAGAAAGTATAATTGAAATGAAAGCATAAATGTATAGTGCATAAATGTATGTTAAAAGTTATATATTTAATTTGGAATTTCAAAAACTACAATACTATATTATTTCGTATGAAATAACAACAAAGAAAATTAACGTTTTTCGGAAAAACTTTTCCTGTGGTGCAAGAGATATTATCTGCCTCTCAGATGTGATTACAGATTTATGCTCTCAAGTTTTTTTTACTGTAAAATTACGCTTTTATCTGATCTTATATGGAAAAACAGTAAAATAGAATTTTTCTTGAAGAAGTGTGCACAAAAATTAGGAAATGTGTATGTGTCTCTGTGCCACGGAACTCAAAATTTTGTTTCTTGATGTGTTTATTATAGTATTAATACAATACAATTTAAAAATAGGTTTTTTCCTGAAGAACAGTTCCTATAGAAATTTAGTAGTATTTGCGTGCTTTTCATATATGAAAATATCACTTTAGGTACTCGATTTCATTCCTTTTTACGTTTAAATAAAATAACTAAAAAAAATTCAAACGAGCGCATAAGAATGAACATATATGTACACTGAGAGAGCAGTTTTATTGGGTGACCCAACATTTTATTACCCGTACCAAATTTGTTAGTTAAATACGCACGAATAAATAATTTGTCTTACAAATAAAAAATTATTTGGTTATGTTGTAAACAAATAATTTTTATGATGTAACCAATAAATTTATTGAATGTTATTATATAAATATTCAATTTTAAGTATTAACAACAAAATTCTATCAAATATGAGATTTGAGCCTGGCACCTACTAACCCGAGACCTAACAGTCGCGCACGCTACCCATGCACTAGACCATCAACCATACTTCATTTACGAAGTACTTTTCGTCCCTATATGTAATATGTGTGAGCTGAATATGTATGTACAATCATATATGCATAAGTTTCATTGATATTTTTGCTCAATATGCCCATGTAGTTAAATTTTATGTTACAATTGAAATATAAAAATAATTTAATTCTTATAATTTAAAGGGCGTAGAAATGCCTCCTTCGTGTTTTTTGAACGTTAAAAATTTTTATTTTTATCCTCGTGTATATTTAAATAAATACAGCTGCAACTTTATGCATAGTCTCTTTTATTTATGTATTTATTTATATTTCGTTTCACTTCGCTCCCTTATAATAATATTTTATGTATTATTGTATTTATGCAAATAAATAATGCGAGCAATGCATTTTTTTTTAACTGGAACAAATAATAGAAACATTTTGTTTTAATTTGTCTAATTTTTACTTACTTTTCGTTTCTTCTTTTGACAAATGCAGTTAGTTCAAATAATATTTTTCAACGTAACGAAAAGAATTAGTTAATGATGTATGAAGTTTCCTATAGAACGAATAATGAATTAATTAAAAATATATTGCAGTGCATATACAGTAAAAATGTAATTTAGTAAATTTTATTTTGTTAACTGAAACAAATCACTTTAAAAAATGTACAGCAGTTTTGATAAATATTACTGATTGTTCATTCTTTTAACACATTAAATTTGTTAAGAATTTTATAGCAAGATTTAATCGATGCTACTAAATATTTAAGTAATTAAAAGAAATTTTTTCCGGATAAACTAATATTCGTGATAATATTATTTGTTATAAAAAATAGTTATTTAGCATGACTTGTTGAGCTCCTGCCGAAATGCGAAATATTACATTTAAAACTTGAACCACAAAAACTTCAAAAATAAATTTAAAAAATTAAGGAATCGCAAGAAAAAAAAGTTTTAATAGCCATTCGATTCTAAATTCTGTGCACAATTCAATTCCTGAATATTGACCTGCACTACTGAGACACCCATTGCGAGGACTACCTTCTCTAATTTTTTTAAGCGAGCTGATGTATCTAGTTCATTTCCACTGGGATTTTACGATGCAGATTTTCGGATAGCAAATCCTGAAAATGTTAATATTTTTCTCACCAGAATTGTAGAAAGCGAAATCACAGAGTCCCGGAGAAACCCTGAGACGAAACGGAACAGTATTATACGTTGTGATTATTCCGAAGGCAAGCGTAAAACCCTTCTGGTAGAGTCCATAAGGTACCTGCTATTCACATTTAAAAAAGAAATAAAAAAGAAATAAAAAAAACGAAAAAACTATCCATATATGAGAAATAAATCATTAGTCTTAAGAAACGATTTTCTTCCTTCAACCCTTTATTCGTTATGGCTCCAAGTACCTGTGAAAATAAACTAAAAGAAAGGACTGAGATAACGATTTGATTGATTTTTAACCCGACGAGTACGACAATGTTCTGCGCTCGGCGATCTCGAAGCACACAGAACGATTAACGTACCTCGACTACTGAAGCTTTCAGCAATGTACGTACATCGATGTTAGTCGTTAGAAAACAAAAATAAAAAGAAGATAACTAAATTCGATATTGTGCTTGTATGAGATTGGTCTTAAATGATTATACGAATTATTGATTAATTAATAGTCTGTACATGTAAGCTTATGTATTTGACTCTGAATGTCGATGTAACATGTCTCTAACTCTGTGAAAAGGAAATCTATTAAAAAAAAATATGCAAAATATGTATTTATGTGAGCACGTCAGCAAGAGAAGAAATTTTCATTTACTGTTCGGACACCAGTGATTGTTAATCCTCCGTGTGTACGCTCAGTCTTTTCAGAAACAGTCGAAATTTTAAAATTAAATTTTCCTCTAATAAACAGTGGACGGCCTTCGGTTAGCCCCCTTAAAAAATCTAGATAGCAGTGAAGACGAACCCCAGCGAATGCAAATCACCCCAGTTTTCTAAAAGTCAGTGTACACACGGCGTCAGTATTTTCGAAAGTAAATCAATGCGGTTTTTTTCTTTTCTCATAGTTTTACATTTTTTTCACAACTAAAATAAATGTTTTATGTAATTTGATGTTGTTCAGCTATTTTTTATAGACTTCAATTTCAAAAAATTTTTTGTATCTTTGACTCAAGTCCGTTATTTCCCTATTAAAATATTTCCCATTTTGAGGAGCTTAAATAATTCAACTTTTTTGGAGCCCATACCAAAAAACCTGTATTTTTTAAAGCTCATGGTTTAAGATACATAAGCCTAAAACCGTTTTTTTTTACATTTTTCTTTATTGTAGAGTTACGAATTTTTTAACAAAAGTCTTCTGCTTTTTGGACTATTTTATAATTTTTATCAAAAACGGTTTTAAACTTTTGGGCTATGTAGTATACATTTCAAGCAATTTAAAATTTTTACACAATTTTCGAAAGTCTAGAACACATTGAAAAATCGACATTTCTTTTAAAAAAACACAGCATACTCTCGAAAAATATAGTGTACACACGAAGGATTAATTCTCAGAGATGATTTCAACGTTGTAACAAAAACAGTGTTGTCGGTTGAGAAACGTGAACAATAAATCTTCATTCTGGACAAAAGATAGGTGAGGCGGCATTGTTTCGACTGCTGAGAAACTAAATTATCAATTTCATCATTTATTATAATTTTTTATAAAATTTCCATTCCTTGGATTCATTCATTAATTTGTTTTATCATATTTATGTATAATTCTTACGCTTATAATCTCTATTTGCTACAATTACGATCGACATGTGAAACTTCAACGTTAGTGAAGAGTCAACGTTTAAATGTTTTTTTTTCTCACAAATGATCGGTGCTCAGAGCTGACTTTCGATTCTTCAGTTCAAACGATGTTTGAGAAAAATAATTTGATTGAGAAGAGAAAAAATAAGGACGATGCCGCTTCTCGGGTGCTTCACTCTCGTAGATTTCACAATACTCTCGAGTCGACACGTGCCTATTTTCGTCACCTCGCAAGCACATAATATTTCGACCAGTTCAACTGTACAATTTTTTCTTACCACCATTTGAATTATCGTCAATATACAATGATTTTAATTTAAAAAACATGATTGAAAACGAGAACGAATTAGAAAGAACACTTCTTTACACATCCCTCGATATTTTCTCGCCACGTGTCTTGCTGCCGCGAGAAAAATACTATTTGGATGAAATTACTATAATGAAGAATCATTGATGCGAATAAAAAAAAGAAGAAGAAGAAGGAAACGGTGGAGTTAACGACACAACTAGCCCAATGGCGATCATAGTTTGCGAAGATCAAGAACGAAGACGCTTCCGTCGGACGCGGAAGCACCGACCTTGTCGCCTCGGCTGTTCCAGCAAACCTCGAATATTCCGCCCGTGCCTTTGTAGCTGTGAACCAACTGGCCGCTCTGGGTGGACCAGATATGCACGCACTTGTCGAAGCTTCCGCTCGCGAGGAATTTCCCGTCCGGGCTGAACGCGACGCTGTAAACAGGTTCCGTGTGTTTCGTTAGGGTGTGAATGCACGCGCCACGCTCGACATCCCACAATCTGACTGTCGAGTCGAATGACGCGCTCGCCAGGGTCAAATTCATGTTCGGATTGTGCGTTCCCGGCCCCGTCGGCGACCACTTTATCGTGTAAATTTCTTTATTGTGCGCCTGGAGATCGTGCACCCACGTGTCTTGTTTCATAGACCAGATTTTAAGACTCATGTCGTCAGAGCAACTAGCCAGAAGATTGCCTTGAGGGTCCCATTTAATGGCGTTTACCTCGTTCTGCAAAACGTATCATATTTTAAAAAACGAGTTTACACATTTTCTCATTTTTCTTTCAAGGTAATTTGATCATTGAGACAAATTCACTTTTTTGTTTCATTTTTTAGTAAGAAAATTCTTCAAGTTAAATATTGTTAATTGCATGAATCCGAAGACTTGATCGAACTACCTTAATTAATTTTTATTTGACATTTCATTGGACTGCTCACCGTATGACCCTGAAAACTCTTTATTGGCTTGTCCACGTTGAGTTTGCAGACGTGGATGCACTGGTCGGTAGAGCAACTCGCGAAGGAAGTATTGGTTTGCCAATCAACGTCCAGAGCTGGTGCCAGGTGAAAGCTGAATTGCTGCGTGCATATGCCGCTTGCCGCGTCCCATATTATCGTCGTTTTGTCCACACCGGCACTCAATATATAATTTCCGCGTTTGTTCCACTTTAACGCAAATATTGGACCTTTGTGTTGGCCGAGCGTCGACGCCAATCGACCGTCGGTCGTCCAAATACGCGCGTAACCGTCATAACTTCCGGTTGCCAGAAGAGTTCCGTCGCACTAATCGCGAGACAATCATTAAGTCATTTCAAATAATAAAGTTTAAAAATAATCGATAAAGATGGTGATTATTTTTATGCTCAATATAAGAAAGTCTTACATTCCAGTCTAAGGACGTCACGTCCTTATTGCTCGGAACTTCAGTTCCGCCTTTCTGTATGCAGTGTCGCAATACAAGCTGATTAGGTGCTTGCGAATTGTCAGACATGTCCCATATTCGTGCAGTACTGTCGCCGGAACCGGATGCAAGGAGATCCGTCGTTGGATTCCAGGCGCAAATGAATACTTCTGATTCGTGACCCCGTAACTTGGTCGCTTTGCTCGCAGGAATTTCAACCGCGCTCGCGTTGTTCCCGCTAGCAGCATTCTGTTGTTGTTCGTCGACTTCCATCTCGGCTCTGTCACCGCCTCTCTCGTTCGTTCCCACGCCCTCGTTCGATGTCACAACTGAAATAAATTTTAATCAATCGTTATTTTCCAATCTGAATGGATCTCATTGCAAAAAATACGACTTTTTTTACAAAATTTTTGTATGCTCCAAGTAAACGGATCTCTCACAATGTTACGATAGAATTTCACTTCGCTATTCCTGTCTTTGCCTCCACGATTAAAAATATTTTATTGCAAGAGCAATAAAACGTTTTTGCAACTGAGTCAAGAGAGTTTTGGCGGAAAATCCTAAAACGTTTTGAGATCCGAATACAAAAGCGGTCCCATAATCTGCCTGGTATGAAAAGGAGGTTCTGGAATATTGAGTATTTGAGAACCAGGGTGAACCAGGACCTTTGAGAGTAGCTTTTTCTAATCTGTTGATCGAATCGGTGACTTTTTTTTTTCTAAATCGAGAGCAACGTACCTTCTTCGCCATTGGTATCCTGCACTTCAGTTTTCACCTGTTGTTTCTGTTGATTCTGTTGATTTTGTCGAGAAGCGACAATGTCCGGCATGACGGCGTCGATGAGAGACAGCGACTCGACCATTCTCTGCACCGTTCCATCCTCTCCGATTGATATCTCAGCTTCCGTGTACTGAAGTCCCTTCTGCAGGATCGAGAGGAGAGCTGCTGGTGGGACGAGCGCTCCATTGATGTTACTCTGAGATATGTGTGATTCGATACCAAATGTATAAGCTGAGTGTTGGAAACCTTAAATAGAAAAAAACATTAGAATTCAGTGGAAAAACGTAGCACGGAGAAAACTTTGAATCAAATAAAAAGACAAATAAAGAATATTCTCTTTGATGAAAAAAAGACCGTGAATTTGAAAATATATAAATAGAAATTATTATTAAATCAATACAGAATTTTAAAAAGGTGTAGAAACGATGAAAAATTTGATGGAAAGTTGTGGTTTTGAAGATGCTAAAGGCCGGCTGTTGAAAGTTTATAGGTTAGGAAATTCGCTATAATACGTACCGGATTCCTGGAGGTATCGGTATACCAAAAAGTTGACCTCATCGCTGGAGAAGCTCATCGTTTTCTCGGCTTGGCGTAACTAACAAAACATATTTACGAGAGTCAACCCTTCGGACGAAACAGGTTTTAGATGTAACTCTTTCGGAGAACGGACGCCGCAATTTGCCGCGTTGACGGAATGACGATAGAGAAAGAGACGAACAAAACAGAGACGCTAGGTGTGTCCACTGGAGTATACATACACATCACGCATCGTAGCTTTCGGAGCATCGAACCATTTCGAACTCTAAAAAAAAAGGTGGGGCAAATAAATTCCGTTCTCTTGTATATTTTACATCCTTTTTAACTTAAATTTACTACATATATTAAACAATTTTTGGTATAAACAATGCAAAGTATCTAGCTTTACGCTAACAAAATGAGTTTACGGTACTCATGAAAATAAGTCTTGAGTCTTGAGGAATATGTTACAAATGCGACCAACTTCGGACCGATACACGAACAAGGTTTCGCGCCGATATATGTTCGTACGGCTCAGCTGATTTCGTAACACGGGTACGAAAAATTTCCCAATTTTTCGATTGTTCGTTTATTTCGGAGCGCGGAAAAAAAGCTGCTCGTTGAACGTACTTGCAGCAAGAAACGTGTGACTACATAATGAACATTATTCAGAGGACTCTAATGAGAGCATGGAATTCGCGTGTTCCACAGGCGACAATTACGCGGGTGACTGTACAAATGGGTTTGTGTATTTGCTCGCTTATTATTTATCAGAATAATATATTATTAATATTCCATGATGTTGCGAAATAAAAATAGATATTTTTACTTCACATCTGTAACGAATATTCAATATAAATTTATTACAATAAAATACGTACATTTTTTTTAGTTTAACCAAAAAGCAGCAGTTGCGTAACGAAACCGGCTTTTTATTTATTTATTTATTCGTGCATTTATGTTATTTTATTGTCATTTTAATATAATCTATAAAAATTTAAAAAAAAAATGATAATCCGTAATAATGTGTCTATATACGATCCAGAAAATCTTTTTTCATGTATATAAAATATTTAAATCTTTATATATAATATCTTATATACAAATAATTTTTATTCATATATATGTACATAAATTCATACATATCAATATATACATATATATACATATTATGTATATTGATTTTCCGACCTTGAAAACATATACATGAAGTTTTTTTGCTGACGGAGGCGCCATCGATTGCGCACGGACTTTCGCAAACTTACTCATATCCTCGTGAATTTACTTTGCGATCAACGAAAGAGACACGCAATTTCCTGCCATTTTCACTATGTGAAATACACAGGCATTGTCCATTTTCATCAAACGTATATTTAGCGAGATCCCCGGATTCAAGGCCGCACTTGGCACTTGAATCCGCGGAGAAGTGAGTCAAGGCGAGCTTGGAGCCGAAGTAATGACCGCGGACGCCGTCTGCCGCTACCTGTGGCTGCCTTGACAGTCCTTCAAATTGCTTGGCCCGAGTTTCTTGCCTCGGGAACAATATATATCTTCGTAATAATAAAAGTTCCGAAAGAGCACTCCTTGAAAATCGCGAGAGGTTTTTCACACTCTTATAAACTCTCTTTCCGATTAACTTTTGGACATTATTTTGCACATTCAATAAATTACCCTCAACACTCTCTATATTTATTTATTTTTACACGTATATTTACATTCACGCCGCATCGTGCGTCCAATATTCTCGATCACGTGATTAGCGTTCGATATACATATATAAATATACCATCACGAACACGACGCAGGGCGATCGGCGGGAGGGCAATCCGGCAGCGTCGAGTGGGATCAGTCGCTGGATTTGCGAACGCGGGTGATCTCGGGGTAAGTCGTCAGTTCGCTCGTCCCGTGCTGAATTTAACATTTTATACAAAATTATGCGTACGAAATACACAATAATCGAATAACTCGTTTCTTGTATCATACACGTACTAAAATAAGTAACGCGCATTGAAGATCTGGATCGCAGCTCGACGATATTAATCGAATTCTAAAACTGGAACGTCGAGTCACACAAGTGCGCGAGAGCTGATTTCGAACAATAAAAGTGAGAAGGTGTCGAACGGATTTTTTTTTTAGTACTTTTTTTTATCGAAAATTTTTGTAAATCATGTATTTGTAATTATGATTTTCAATTAGATTAACGTAGGTACATTTTCTTATAATTCTCGTGTTTGTTTTATGTCTGCGTTCCAAGGTACGAGAAACATGACCGAAGATAGTAAGAAGGAGGAATTGAAAAAACGTTTGACGCCCCTCCAATGGCACGTTACACAGGAAAAAGGCACCGAAAGGTAATATCTTACATTTTTTTAATTAAGAAAATATTCATATCGAGGGAGGTTAAGTAATTTTGTAGTGCGTCATTTCGCCTTCTCAGCTATTTTCATCTTTATATTTCATCAATGGCAACACGTTCTTCAGCATGAAACACATTTCTCGCGGTCGACGCCGTTCGATCGATCTTTTTTTTGATAAAAATAGAAAAAAAAAACACGGTTTCGAAAAATGCGACGCGGTGAAATAAAATTCATTGTACACGTTGATGAAAAGTTCAACAAATTTTAGAGAGAACTTGAAAATAATAAGTATTCGCAAAACTTGGTAATGTGACTGTAACGCACGCTGAATTACAAAAATAACTTTTTCAAGAGCGTTCCTCTACCGTGCATCGTGCCTCAGGGCCAACTCTGTTTAAAAATACTTTTTCAAAATGTCTAACTCAGTCTCTGTATGTTGCAATACTTCACATTGCCTTAAAATGAAGTTTTAGTTGTTCAGGTATATTTTTCTCTGAAAAAATTGTAGAGGAAGAAAGAGTTAATGCTCTCGTTTGAACAACTAAGAAACAAAAACTGACTAACTTTGAATATCAATCATCCGAATGAAGAATTTTCTCAAATATTCCAGTCTGTATATTCAAAAAGATTCAAGAGACTTTGACTTAGTTATACTTTTTCTCTGCTGCAGGCCATTTACAGGATCCTACAACAAATTTTATGAGAAGGGCATATATACTTGTATCGTGTGCGATCAGGAATTGTTCTCATCAGACACAAAGTATGATAGCGGCTGTGGCTGGCCCGCATTCAACGAGGTCCTGGATCAGGGACGAGTCAAATTAACCAAAGACACTTCTAACGGTTAGTGAAATTCTTGTATCTATTTTTTTCTTGGTTTTATAGAATAATTTTTGTAACTTCTATCATCGTTTAAATATTACTTTATGCACTTAAAAAAGCCCTAACTCCCAACTGCCAACCGTGTTATCATTGTGCTCCGTGGTCAATCGATTTTTTTGCTTATGAATTGCTACTGATAATTCATTTCATTTTGTTCAATTCTCATCTTACATCAAACCTCATGCAGTACTGAATAAAATCATTTTTAGAGTCATTCAAACTCAAACGTTCCACATTTTTTACTATTTCAAAAGTATTTTTTACATGTCATACTTAAATTTGTTAGTCTATACAAACATTTTTTAAAACAAATGCTTTTTCTCATCTGTAAATTTTTCATAATTTTCATATTGAAAAATGCTATATCTCAATTCAATTCTGAAGGCATTCGTTTATTTCATTTAACGTCATTAATTTTCCTACCCTCTGGTTCCTGCATGCCAACACTTAGAGTGTGATTGTGATAGACTTACATCTCGTCTTTATTATTATCGTTGCTGTACATGTATATGTGAATAGCTCAATATTCCAAATTGTTTGCAAAAAGCATTAAAAGCGATAATATTCCTTGCCAAATTGCCAAACTAATGATGGCGCTTGATGCTGAGGGGGATGGTTCAAAGGAACGCATTTTCCGTATAAATATCTTTCACAAAATGATTACTGGAATGGTAGTTTGGTCAATATTGCGAGAATATTTCGTACTTTTATCACGAACCAAAGAATCTTTTTATTTACGAAAACAGTATATTCTTTTTAAGCCTTGATTTTTTTTTCGTGATAAATGACTTGTCGAAAAAAAGCGTAGTTGTTTTGTGAAAATGTTTGAAAGGGTGTTGGTCTCCGTTTAATCACACTCTATTGTTCTGTCTTTCCTTCTCGCCTTCCCTACCGTCTCCGCTACACGACTACATTCTGGTCAAAACACAATCAACCAAAACCCAAACCGAATGAAAAATCAAAAAAACAAAAAAAAAACAAAAACAAAAACCACATATGAACCCAAAAACAAAATCACGTCGCGACGCACGGCGACGGAGTACAGTCGGCGGAAATCTACTATTGCTGATCGCAAACCCAGATATGATCCGGACGGAGGTGACGTGCTCGCAGTGCGGAGCACACCTGGGACATGTCTTCAACGATGGGCCCAAACCGACGAGAAAGCGATTCTGCATAAACTCGGCATCGATGAACTTTCGCGAGGCCGGCGAGGGAAAAACGACGACGAAGGCGTAGGAGCGTTGATCGAACTTTGCGGCATCAGGAGCAACTCGAGGTCGGACCCGAGAAGAAAATATCCTCGGCGTTTCACTTTCATTCCGATCCAAAAAAAAAAGAAAACAAGCAGGTGCGAAGCGGAGGATTGCACGCTTTGAAATTGAGTCGAGTCTCACATTGTCTTTGCTATTACGTTGGACTGAATCTTCCAAAGGTTTCTTACGCTTATGTGATCCAAAATAATGCAGCCACTTTCTTAATTCACTCACTTGAAGCACTTTGACACTTTCTACCGTCTAATAGCGTCGATTGCATTCGCATAAGAAAAAAAAAAGAAAAGAAAAAAGAATACAAGTAAATTTTGTAAGCGATATAGTTTATTTTTTCATCCTACGATGCCATAATGTAAATAATTGTAACTTATGACCAAATAAAAATTGTAAAAAGAAAGAAAACTTACCCGTTACATATCTTTATTTTATATCGAGGAAGGAAACTGAGTTGATTGCAGACAAGTTTATTACAAAATGTTTTCCTTATGTTATAAAGTTTCAAAAGAATAAAAAAAGAAAAGGGAAGGGAATTGAATCAATAGCAGACGAATTTGTTATAAAATGTTTTCCTTATATTATAACGTTTCAAAAGAAAGAAATTTAAACTGATAAAATCGAGTGCCGATACACAAGTTTATGCATACACATTCGAGTATGTATTCATAGAAATATGTACGTGCACGCGAAAACCTCTAGGCATAGTCTGTAAACTTTACAATAATTCATTATAATTTGTTGCTGGCATCCACGCCTCTAGTGTACTTCTCAAATTCATTGTCGCATAGAAAATCGTTACCTCTTCCCGACAAATCAGGCTTCTCGCTCTCAATCTCTCGCGGTCTCAGATGTCTCTGTGCTCTGTCTCTCTCTCTCTCTCTCTCTCTCTCTCTCTTTTATATAATTGTCAATGATTGTAAAAAATTCATCGTGTAAATCATAAAAATAACTTTCATCATTCGGCGAAGATTTGCGAATCTTCGATAAAATAGTCTACTCTGATCATTGCAATAGGCCTGGTACTTAACGCACGTTCACGAGATCTCACGAAGCTCTTTCAGAAACAGCGATAAGCGGGACGATGAGAACAAAAAGAGAAAAAATTTAAAAAAAAACAAATGCAACATACAGACTCTTAAATCTGATCTCAATAGGAACCTATTTCACACAAAATCGTAACAATAATACGCATCTCAAAACGAATATTCGAAACGCCGAGCAGGCGATTCAGTTTTTTAAAGCGCGAAAGTAAAAATGAGGCGAACCGGACGAGATAATTGTAGTCTCGAAAAAGGTCATGATTCCGTGACACGATGATATGACGAATTATTTTGCATCTATAGTTTTCGATCTATTTTTCTCATCGGATCAAAACGAGATTTTTCAGTAAGCTACTAAACGCATTACGACAACCATGACTCAACGAAACACGCGATACTCTACACTTCTAAATGATATCGATGAAAATGCGAAATCGCTCCTATGCTTGCCCACGAAAATGCGTTTCCGATTGCATCGATCCGCTGGACAAGAGAATCTCGCAATTTTATTCTTAATTTAAATACTAAACGCGTACGATTACACATTCTCACTCTCTTTCTCTCTCTCACCCACTCCGCTAATACCTCTTTACAATTTACGATGAATTTTGAACACGAGGCTCGCGGAACTATTCCTCGTCTCGATTTTTTCCTGTCAATACTGTCATGTTGTTTCCGCTCGTTTTTTTTTCCCGATTTTCAGGGGTAATCGATGCCTTCGACAATGAAAGTTTGACTCAAAAGAAAAAAATAAGCGAGACCCTTTCGCGGATATTAATAAGAAACTCCTCCGAAGGTATACATAAACACACGGAACGCGGAAATTTCAAAAAATTTCGAAACCGGGCTCTCCGGAACGAGTTTCAAATGTTTTTCTCAAATTATTACAAATTTCCGAACAACCCGCGCATATCTATGTATGCATGTGTGTGTGTGTGTATTTATATTTATATATATATTGAGATATCGTGGATGTCAATGGAACGAAAAACTCGTCTGACAAATTTTCACATATAATGTTATAGTTCGCTCGTCCTTCTTACTTTTTTTTTCGTTTATGAAACAATATAATATAATAATATGTCGCTTTATCTTTCAGTGCAGTATAAGTATATTATTCCTTCTCTTCCTCTTCGTTCACTCTTTTTTTCTTTTATTAGTTAGATAACTATGTGATACTCTCAGACCGTTCTCCGTTCGTTTACGCTCGTCGAAAACTACGTAGAAAAGAAAATGTAAAAATGACATAAAGCTGAATATCTAAATTGTTTCTTCCCTCTCATCTCTTCACCTCTCTTTCTCTCATCTAAAGTAAATGCCAAGGTTTCCCTAATGAGTCACTCTTCTTTTCGTACTTCCAAAATATAGTGTCGTTACAAAAGACTCACTTCGGTTACGCGACAATCGTCGATTCGGCAGGCCTGGCCCCCATTTCTTCTCGCCCGATCGTCAACTTTTTTCCACGTTCCTGAATTTTCTATTTACTACACAAACTCGATTATTAATATAAATGCTAAACTCAGGAAAAAGTAACTAATTTATGTTAAGTACGGGAGTTCCTTAATCAGCATTTTTTGCAGACTATCACTGGACTTGTAAAACTTTTCTGACTTTACTTAATATATCGAAAAACGAGCTGCCACTTTGAACAAATTTTTTGGATAATTTGTAGAGAGAACCTTTCGCGAGTTGCAAGACGAGAAACTCGAGATCAGGCGTGTAGAATCGAGATTGCCTACGGATTAGAATTTATTTGATACAATCATCCTGGAAACCTTGCTCCTATCCGTATTATTATTAACGTAGCTCTATATGCGATTTTTTCCGATGGTCCTAAATCAAGTCGTTTAGTGTTGAATAACCGGTGGTTCAAGATCATAGGGAAACTACCGCACACTTTTTAATGCTCTTTTTTTTACACGTGTCTCTCTAAACGTGACAAGACGTACAGGCACTTTTTAGTGTCACCCAAACGTTTTTCTACGTTTCAGCCTTGTCTTAAAATTTCGACGATCATCTCTGCTCACCTCTGTTACTTATTCCGACACGCGGTAAGGGACAACTGGCTTTCGATCGAACGTTTCGCAGGCTCGAATCGATGGACATTTTCGGGGAGTCTCAATGTCAACGGAAGAATTTACGTAAACGTTGCGCGCCGATATTGATCAACACAATGAAACAAACGGACTTTGATCTAAAACAAATTTGCTCCGAATCGCAAGGAAACAAATTTTCGATTCTCAACATTTATATACACGCCAAAATGACCATTGACAATTCATTACTCTCTTTCTTTCTTTCTTTTTTTTATACAGAAATGCAAGAAACCCATGATACATATTGTACACTCAGCGAAGTTGGTTTCGAGCCTTTCTGTCCCGAGATCAGTGAAATTTTAAAACACTCATCCTTTTTTTCACGAAATAAATTAGTTAGGCTGTCGTTTCGTATTACACTAGACTAACGGCCAAGTAAATAATCAATTTTCTCTTAGTTTTCAACTTCTCTCGAAAAATATAAGTCCGATGTGAACCAATTTCGTTTCTCTTTATTTTTTTTCTTGTTTTTCTCACTCTCTCTCTTTCTCTCTCTCTCTCTCTCTCTCTCTCTCTCTCTTTGCTACAATTTCCTCGATAAACAATAATATATTAGAATAGGTGACTCCTATGTATCAGTTCGTATTTGCTTACGGTATTATCTAATAAGGTTCTTGCTATAGGTAGTGAATTTTATTTTTTGTTCGGCTAACTCATCAACTTTGAGTCAGTAATACTAATATTTTTCATTCTCATTCTCACGTTTTCGTTCTTCTTTTTTAGAAAATAACCGACAGTTACTTGTAAATACTTAGGGACGCTGTTGAAGCTTGGAAGTATGATTTCGCCCGATTCGGAGCAATCGCCGATCACGATCTCTGACAACCACGACTCACGCGTCTCAAGGAACAAGCTCTTTGCCGCCAAATCATTCTCCGGATTGCTGATTAAATTTCTCTCTTATTGTAATTCTTTTTTTTTTGTCTACCACGACATTTGAAAATCGAGTGCCTTGTTGAAAACTTTGAAAACATACTCGTCGATACGCTCGGGTATCGATCGGATTCTACCTATCTAGTTCCTACACATACGTTTATTTACTCGTTAACCATTATGTATTATTGAATTATTGTGCCGTTACCGTTTTGGGAGGGTGATTTTATCATAATTTCTTTCCTCTCTCTCTCTTTCTCTCTTAGTTCCGCCAATAAGATCGCTTCCTATGATTCTCGACACGTTCTCCGTCTCGTACGCAGCACTCAGTGTCCTTTTGCAGCTTCCTTGGCTGCCATTATCAATGGCGTTAACGAAGCCAGAGGCCTCGCCAATTTGAGAAAAGGATGCTACGATGCAATTTGAGAAATTTAATTTCAATTTAATTTCAGCAATAGCATTAATTGTATTCAGTGTAAAATTCGACAGGAAGAATGTCATTTGTTGCACGAAATATGCTTACCTTTAACAATTCGGAAGCCGCTGAACGTTTTTCAACTTCGACTTCTAAACACTGATCCAAAAAATCTTGGAATATGGCCGACAACTTTTCCTTCTCCTTTATCTCCGGCTTTCCATTCGTTGCTATCAGATACAGCGCTCTCAGTGGGTTCTCGGTCAGATACGGAGGCTCCCCTTCTATCATCTCAATAGCCATTATACCCAGGGACCATATATCTACCTATAGAAAAATTAAAAAATTTGAAGTACGTTCGCGATATTTTAACTACATAAAAAAATAATTCTCTGATGAAAAATGTCGATTTTTTTCAATATTTTGGGAATAATTTAGAGAGTGGATAGACGATGTAAATTTGTAAATGAATAAAAGGAAGAATAAACGAAAATTTACTTTAGGACCGTATTGCTTTCTCGTGACGACTTCAGGTGCCATCCAGTAAGGAGTTCCGACCATAGTTGTTCTTTTACTTTGCTCGGGCGATATTTGTGCGCAAAAACCGAAATCCGTGAGCTTAACGCCACCATCGAGTCCCAAGAGAATATTGTCGGATTTAATATCCCTGTGTATAACTTGATTACAATGAAGAAACTCTAGAGCCTGGAGAACTTCTCTGCAGACTGCCGCTATTTGTCCCTCATCCATACACGTTTCGGTCACAACGTCCGTCAAGCTGCCACCGGGCAGATATTCCATGACTACCCACAATTCTTGACCAACGAGATAACTGTCCAGGTAATTGACGACGTTTGGATGCTTGTTTTCCCGCATTACGAGTATCTCGTTTATTATCAACTCTTTCTTCGGTTGGTGTTCAAGATTCATCTGCTTTATTGCAACTTCCATTCCGGTCGACGTTTCCATCGCTGTGTACACAGTACCGGAAGCCCTACAATTTAATATGCATTAATGTATAATTTAATTTAATATTTTAATATGAATTTATATGTGTGAACATCTTATATAAAGTTTTTTTTATTACAAAATTCCCTTTCTCACCCTTGTCCAATTTTCTCCATTTTCGTGTACTTCCTGTTCGGATCACCGACACTGACGATCGTCCGTAACTTCTCGAGAATCTCCTCATCCGACATTTTCTTCTTCCTGGCTTTGTCGCTCTGCGCGGGTCGTGACTGATCGGGAACCGTTGGCGTCGGTGTCGCCTGATTTTTATTCCTGTCGAGCTGCGATTGTGGTTGCTGCTGCTGAGTTCCATTGTGTTGTGGCGAACCAAGGGTCGTTGGGATCGGCGAGGGTGGTTCTTCTTCGATTGGTTTTGTATACTGACAAAAAATACAACTTTTCTGCTCATACCCGTGAATATTTAAAAACTGTGTAATTAAATTTTTTATTCCACGATGTTTCATCGCCAAAGTCACGACGAAAAAAAATATCACCGTGATACATCAAAAAAAATTTTTTAGACTCGGTTTTTTATGTCTTTTTTGCTTGTGTCCATTAGTTCTTTGCTATTGTAATTTTTCGTCTGCATTATTCAGTAGGGATATTTTTACTGCGATGATTCATCGATTGATCAAAATTTTGATTACGAAGGATGAACGGGGAAAAAAAAACAAAAATAGCAAGAGACTAACGATCGATTTCGTGCGTTCCGGTCTCGCGGATATCGGCGGGGGAGGCGGTTCGTCTTCCTGCTCGGAACTCGTCGCACACGCATCCGTCGGTGTGCTACTCGGACTACTACTGCTCACCCTGCAATGTCATCGCGTTCTCGTCGATAATGATGATTTTTTGAGCCTCCCAACGACCACGATAACGAATGTTTAAGACTCACCTGCTCAATGAGTGCTGGGAGTGCGAACTTCCAGAAGCTTGGGACATCGCTTGTCCTCGAACGTTGCCCATGCCGATTCCTACGCCCATTCCGACGCTCCGTGGACTGCTCGCCCTTTCTATCGACGCTGCGAAACAATTTTATTATTTTAACGATGCTATTCTCCACTTTTTTCAATTAGATTTTAAATTATGAAAAAAAAACGAACTTGCACGTGCATTAATTATTGAAAAAATGCAAAAACTTACCAACGATCCCGACCATCTTCGTAGTGGTCATGTACTTGGAACCCTTCGCTTCTTTGCTACTATTGTCATACCAATTCAAAACGTCTAATACGGCTTGTGGATTTTTCTTCTGTTCTTGCTTGCTGATGTTGCTCGACATGAGCAGTCGGGCCCATGCTTCCGGCATTCCCTATGAATCAATTATAAAATAACGCTTATTTATATGCTCATGATAATTCGGAGCGTGGAGTGTGTATCGGAGCAAGATACACGAGCATCTTTTGTCACAAGCATACTTGAAAAAATCTATTTTGCTAAGGTTAATTCGAGACAACTATCAGGTACTTGGAATATTGTTCTAATTAATGGAACGCAGCTTTCAAGCTCCGATACTATTTCGGAGCGACGAGCATGTCAAGCTTAAAAAACAAAAACTTTTTTTGCCCGTTGGTAGGGAATTAAAAAAATCTCAGTCGAGGTGCGAGTAAGCCTTCATTTAGATCGTAAGCAACGTTGACTAAAGCCTTCCAAGTGATTCATCACTTTCTACAAAAAGCACTAAATCTGTCTCGAGATTCAGCTCGGTGAAATTAGGTATCGCTAGATTTATATACAAGCTACGTTATATATATCGCAAAATAAAGAAAATCATCAAATCATAGGAAGGAAAATGAAGGGGACTCAACTAATAAAAATGCAGACAAACTAACTCAATGTCTTTGTGTGTGTGTGTGTTACTTGAATTTACTTACTTTGAGAGGCAGCTTGAAAAAAATACGTGTCGAGTTAGATTTACACGTGAGAAAAATAATAGGTATAAAAAGCACCAGATAAATTACTGAGTTCTCGTACCACAATCTCTCTCATACGTATCGCGTAACACAGTGGATTATTTTATAATAAAGAGTTCAAATGACTGATTACAGTTTGGAATATCCGGAAATAATGATCGATTTGAAATTTGCATCGTTGGAACACAACGGAAATAATTATTTTCCTTTCTAAATAATCAGATTCTTTTCCAGAGTGATCATTTTTCTCAATTTGTGGAAAACACGATATTTTATTTACATTGTATCGCAACGTTGCAAATTTCATCGAGTTAATAATCTGTACATTGTATGTTCAGCATAACTACGAAAAATTATCGGTGTCATTCCTATTTCATGAATATTCCGTTCCCTTTCAACCACAACAGCAAAGCAGCAAGCGAGTGCACTTTTTTCAAAAAAAAAAAAAAGTTCGTGAAGGAGGATTATCACTCGTGGACGTACCGTGAAGTCTCCGGTAACGGCATCGAATCCTACGTGCACCGTGTGTTCGAAGTTTGTTGGTAAACTAATGTTAGGCTTGTCCTTGTTCTCCTTCACTTTCATCTTTCCCTTCAGCGTTTTCTTCTTTCTCTCGTCCGAGTCTGGCTCCTTCGGCAGTGGCCGCATGTCCACGGGCAAATTTGGCGCCGATTCGCCCCTGATAAACATAAATTTGTATCGTTTACGAAGAGTGTTTAAAAATTATATAATTACAAAAAACAACATTAAAAACAGAATTAATATTTTAAATAAAGATTTGATTTTTAATCATTCGGTAATCGAAAAAAAGTAGTGAAAAAAATGGATAAATAACTTGTTTCCTTCAATTATTTTGTTTTCTCAAATTTATTTTTTCAGCGATACATTTTCAAGGTGAAGTCGCAAACGCGTTGCCAGAAAGTCTGTTAGAATGCAACTCAATCCTTGTAGTCATCTATCGCGAAATTTAACACCCTAGGGTAACATGCGCTTGTCCGTGTACAACGACGCGATGAAACACTCGCGCCCGCAATTCCATTTAATCAATTACAATTTATATTGAAAATAAATCAAGTGCAAACATTCTCTACATCACGTTTTCATTTTTTTTTTCGTTCAGAAGTATATGTCACACGCGCGGAATATTATTCCGTCTTTACCCTCGAGAATTTATTTTTAGAACACTAAATTAGTCTCTGTTCCAGTCTCGGTGAAAACGTGAGGGATTTCATATATTGTTAAGTCTCGAATTAAGGATTTTTTGCTAACATTTATGTCAACAAAACAAAAAAAATTATATTAAACATTATGTAGGTATTACCTAGAAAGTTTTTGGGATTTTAACTTTTTTGTTTAATAATTTTCATATAATAATCGACAATCATTCAATGAAAAATTTGAAAATATTAATATTTTGATGGCTCAAAAATGTAATATAGTCTGTGGCATTGGAAGTATCAAGCGGACAAAATTTCATCACCGAATCGCTGATAATGAAAGATAACTGGGAGTAAAGTACAAGAGGTGCAAAAATATACCTATTGGAAGTCAGGCGCACAGGCGGCGCAGGTGGTTTGTCTTCTTCGTCTGACATGACGGTGCTCCTTCTTCTTTCCGTCAGTTGCTTGTCTGTCCTCCGTTGCTGCGTCGCCGTTCTCTTACTTAGGCACGTAATTATTCCGTCGAGTAGTTTGTCAGTTGCCGTGCAAACTTTGGCCAAAAGTGGCTTCTTGAAATAGAACCTGAATCAAATATTCCACGTTTTCCTTAAATTTTCTGAATATCCCTCTCAAACTTCCGGGATACAAATTCTCTCTGTCTATCCTAGAGAGGAAAGAATAGCCGTTTTGGTTCAATGCTTCAAAATACTGCTTCCTTTTTATTTTTATCCAAAATTATGGCTCTGATGAGTTTGATGGCTGACAATCACAATTATTTGCAGGATCACAGTCCGCTTCTCTAGAGGATATTTTTAATTAGCGCACAGCAAGCGTTTTGTATCGTTTCGCAAGCTTGCAGCTTCCGGCTCAGGTAGTTCTCCAACGGTGCAGCTGAGCATCAAACGGGTTACAATTTTTGTAGCCTTCAATTTCCAAGTATAAAAAATGAATGCTTTACTCCAGCGTGATCATAACGACGTGGAGAGCTTTTGTAAAAAGGACTGTAGAAGATAACCTCTGCAATTATCCCGGACGATTTTCCATACGAATTATGTTTTTGTTCCTCTACGTTGACCGTTCTCGGATCGTCCTCATTCTCCTTTTTCTTCTTTTTCCTTCTCCCGTTCTTACTTCTCGTATACGCTCGTATGTGTATATCACGTGAGTAAAAAATGAAATTTTGTGACAGCGAACATCGCTGGTGAATTAGCGCACCGCCACTCTCGTGGGGCTGCCTGCCTCTCCGATGCTCCGTTTCACGATTTTCGCGAGAGCGGTTTTACGAAAGGAAGATAGATGTATACATATATATATATAGATTAAAGGAAAGGAACGGTGTGGGGGAGGAGAGGGGGGGAGAGAGAGGGTAAGTCGTTGTATCGAAAGTTATTCGTTTCAGCTCGGAACTTCGTCCCTTATTCTTACCGAGAACATCGAACTTTTCTCCAGCTATTCACTCGACGTTGTGTATTTTTATCTACGAGTCTCTCTTCCCCGCTGGCTGCACGGGTCAATGTCGTGGTCACGAAGGAAGCTCGAGCTCGGGACAGCCGGGCGCCTCGCGTGAATCACACACGGGTAGACACCCCGTCGCATCGAGAATTCTTAGCTTCTTTCTCTCTCCTGCTGGAGAACAGTTGCGAATACTCGCAAATATTCGAGGCGAGTGAGAATACGATATCGGAAAGAGGATAAATGGAAAAACAATGCGATCTCTTTCTCGTTATTCGCTCGCTCGCTCGCTCGCTCTCTCTCCGCTTCTCACGTTAGCTCGCCGTTCGCGTCGATATTTGCGACGATGGATGGATTTATTGCGTTTTTCGCATCGATACGCGGCGCGTCGGCGAACACTGGAACGACACTGGTTCTCCCGGGGCACTCTCGACACTTGATTTTTTAGCGAAAGTTAATTTTTAGGTGGATAAAAGCGCCTGAATCACCGCCCGCCGTCGCCACGGTCCTCTGGCACTACACAAGCGCCTTCTCTCGTGTGAAAGCCCACCCGTCCCTCCCCCAGTCGCCCTGCCTGGTTGCCCTCCTCGGGCGCGTTCCACCTATCGTCCAAAACGTTCACACAGACCCAAAACCAGTGTAATAAGGATAGAACTGAGGCTTCGCAAGCGATAAGTGGAACTTGCCTTTACGTATCGTGTACTTTCTTTGACAGAGCGCCTCGCAGCGTCCCCTGACTGCGATACATCGAACTAATGCCGTAAGCTCTCGACTTCGGAAGCTTTCTAACTTGCGACGCAGCGACGCGCGTACCCTTGGAACGCGGTGAAACGCGAAAGCTCTCTGGTTCCCGCATTATCCATCAAACGAAACCGATCGGTAATTTTTTTTCTACACGAAGAATCGTCAACTACCGCTCTCTGATGTTCAACATTGCGAGCGCTAAGCACCATTTCGACTGATAAAACAGACGCACGATCCAAAAAAAAAATAAACGGTGGTCAAATTTTCAACGGTTTCACTACGTCTTTTGCCAAAATGATTCTTCGCGAATTTGTTTTCCAATGCAGCGACGGAGAATCGCTGATATGATTTTAACGTTTTTGGAGAATAATTTAACGGAGCATACGTCGTTTGGGTCCTTATTTCTCCGTCGGAGCCGGCGCGCGAAATCGATGACCCAACACGAAACGTTCGTAACGTCACACGACGAATCCCCGCCAGTCCAAGTTCACTGCGTCGTAGCTCGCGCGTCGCGAGTGGGGATCGACGGAGCGAATCGCGAATCATCTCAGTTGTTTTGAGTCGCTAGTTCACGAAGGAAGTGCTCTCACGTTGGTCTCGAGTGTCGTATAGTTTATGCGCGATCAGTGTGTTTTCGTCGTATTAACACGAGTTTACTGCAAATACGTTGTTGAACGAAATATAAGAGTCCAGCGAGGAGAAACGAGTGACGCGCCGTGTTGAAACATTTGTCGGGGATTTCAGTGTTGTTTCTCCAATTTGTGAGAATTCGTGCCCCGCGACAGGTACAACGTTCTAGAAAAAGTTTCGCTCCGAATAAAATACAATTCGAGGGAAGGAGTTGATGCGGCCGGGCCGATAGGAGAGGATACTCCTTCGCCATCGAGAATGTCCCAGCGCGAGACAGTGATACATCTCGTTGCCGGAGGGTGGGTCGACGTTTTCTTCAATCCTCTCTTCGTTTTTAGTCTCTCTCCTTCATTCCTCCCTGCTTTCCCTTTCCCCCCGATAATTTAGTCAAACGAGTTCTTTCCTCGCGCCATCAGCGATCAGACATTGGACACGAGAAAACTCACTCGATGCGACTTCTCGGTGCACGGACTATTGCGTAGTTCAGTCCACCAACCAAGACCTACACCAATAATATATTTCTCGCGTAGAAAATTCTCTACGGCAAGTGTGTGTGCGTGCCCCGCGGAATATATTTATACCTCGGTGAATTTTCGCTTGTGCGCAGCTCCTAGAAAAACACAAGCGCAGCCGGTCTCGCCGCATGCCGAACACTCTTGTGCACGTGATCGTAAATAACAAAAACAATGATAATAATCGACAACCAGTTTTTCTTGGCGTCATTTCGTGAACCGTTGATCGAGCGTTCTCTCGTCTTCTTTTCTCTTTTTTTTTAATGAGTCGAATATTTTTTCGTTGCCCGATACTATACTGATAACGAATTACGAACATTATCGCTGTTCTCACGTTCCCGGCTTTTTCTCTATCGCTCTCGCCATTGAAATCGCGCAACCTCGTGCAAACTCGTACCACCGAGGATGCCGAGTGCCCGACAATTTGCGATCTATTTATAAAACACGCGATTCTTGAATTATGTCATTGCTCGTATCGTACCATCGGGATTCACGATTCGCATCGATTTTGCTTTCGACCGTTCTCTATTCGATTATTCCCCCCGAGGCTGTTTTTTTTTCTCAGGGTCGCTGTAAGGTTGCTTTTTTGAGGAATCTCGCTCGTGCCTCGTCACTGTTTACCTTACGACCTAAATTTCTCGTGCGTGTGTGTTCTCTGCCGTATTCATGCACGTGGATCGTGCGCGGTGGATCTTCGAACGGTCGCGATGGAAAAAACCAGCCCCGAGTCACTTTTTTTCATTGGTATGCAGACAAGAATAGAAACGCCAAACGCTGGAAGATATACAGGCGAAAAAATACTGCTTGCTTGTTTCCTGATAAATAAAAGGATGCAGCATTTCGAATTTGTCTCAAGGGTCAAACAGATTTACATCGGGATGAGGGTTAATTTTTTTTTGTATATTGTTTTTTGTCTCTCGCACTTTTCGCAAGGCCTCGCGAGACGAATATACCCGCGATGAGTGACGAGCGATTTGATATTCCGCGCGAGAAGATGAAACTCTCGAGATAGGAAAATTAACCCGATCATTTTAGCGTGGGTCTCATTTCTCAGAATCCAATAGATGTGTTTATGACAAAAAAATCACACATTTGTTTAAATTTTTTTGCAATCTTCATGGTGTGCCCTTCAAGTCGAAGTATTCAAGAGAGTTAAGGTAGTTTTATCAGTACAGTCAAAACAAAGTTTTTATGTCATATTATCTCGATACCATGTGATTTTTGAGCAAAAGTTTATTAAGAAAAGTCGTTGCAAATTGTTTCAAAAACAACATACTCAAAATTCAAGGTCATCCAAGGTCACCTGAACTTATTACGTATGCATGAAAATTTTAAAAATCGTAATCTTAGGATTTTTTTTTTAAACTGAAGGAAGTTTCTTTGAAGTACAATAAACAACTGTGAAAAATTTCAACAAGTTCCACTACCCAGAAGTCAAGATGTCAAGAGTTGAAGATCGCAATATTTAACACGTGCTCTTATGGGAGATTGCAGAAAATAGTGATTTTTGACAATATATATCTCGAGTTCTACGTAGTGAAACCTCTTAAAATTAAATATACAATTGCACATTGTATCAAAGAAGGTTTTTGCAAATTTTTAACAAAATCCTAAGA
>JAPYYW010001018.1:0-35803 GCA_030522545.1 Cremastinae sp. A BG-2022a
ATAAAAATTGTGTTAAAAGTATCAAAAGTTAATAAAATAATGTTAAAAATACAAAAAAAAGTATCAGAACAATGTTGCAAGTACAAAAAAGTAATAAAATTGTGTTAAAAGTATCAGAAAATAATAAAATAATGTTAAAAAAGCAAAAAAAATTATCTAAAAAACGTTACAAGTTCAAAAAAAGTAATGAAATTATGTCAAAAGTATGAAAAAATAATAAAATAACAAAATAAAATAAGTATGTAAAAAAAAATGAAACGAGATATGAACCAAAATACAAAAAAGCAATAAAATAATTATAAAAATACTAAAAAATAATGATAGTGTAAAAAATATGAAACGAGGTACGAACCAAATACAAAAAAATAATACAATAATGTAAAAAATTCAATGTAATATTAAAACAATGTTACAAATACGAAAAAATAACAACAATGTAAAGAATGATTGTGTCAAAAATATGAAACAAGATACGAACCAAGTACAAAAAAATAATAAAATAAAAAATTCAATGTAATATCAAAACAATGTTACAAATCCAAAAAAAATAACAACAATGTAAAGAATGTGAAACAAGATATGAGCCAAAGTACAAAGTATGACAAAATAATGTTTAAAAAATCAAAAAAATGATAAAATAGCGTTAAAAACACTACAAAGTAATAAAAATCTAAAAAATATGAACGAAGCTACGAAATAAAGTACAAAAAATAATAAAATAATATTAAAAATATGAAAAAAAAGTAACAAAAATTCGAGAAAAAAAAATGTACATATTTCGAATACTAGACGTCTCGTTCAGACCTCTAAAATACATAAATGACGCAATTTGTCCAAAAAAATTCGACTCGTTCGATGATTAATCCTCACAAAAATCACATTTATCGTCAAATAATTCCGCACCGGCGACCGAAATCCGTTTCCAAGGAAACGTCAGGGGAGTTCCACTTGGCGCCCGCAAAGCCTTGGTCCTATCCTTATTACACTGATTTTCGGTCCTTGCGGGCGTTTCGGACGACAAGTGGAACGCCCCCGTCAGGTGTTCGCGGTGCGTGACTCACCGCTCGGTGGGAGAGACTGTCTCACGCGGACGATTCACGCGATGAGTGCAGCGAACGAACTCGAACTCACTTTTCATCTTGCACCGAGAAAAAAATTATTTCAAAATTTTCTCGAACCACAATTCATCATTATTTTGTCGTTCGAATCGATCTCGAGATTCGTAAAAATGAAAAAAAAGGGAGAGATGTAAATTTTAATAAAAAAAGAACAAATAAAATGACAGAAATGCTCTAAAATGGGGGAAAAAAATATTTCTACAAGTAAAAAAAAGGAGATAAATTTCAGGAATTGCGTCAAATAATGAAAAATTGACGAAAATATTTTAAAAAGAAGTGCGAAATTGACAGAAATGCTCTAAAAAGGGTAAAAATGTGGAAAATTGACAAACGAAAAATTGACGGGTCAAACAATGAAAAATTGACGAATATATTAAAAAATTAAGTGCAAAACTGATAGAAATGGTCTAAAAAGGGTAAAAATACCTCAACGAGTAAAAAACGAGATAAATTTCAAGAATTACGTTAAATAATGAAAAATTGACGAAAATATTAAAAAATGAAGTACGAAACTGACAGAAATGCTCTAAAAGGGGTAAAAATACTTCAACGAGTAAAAATCGAGATAAATTTCAAGAATTACGTCAAATAATGAAAAATTAACGATAATATTAAAAAATCAAGTACGAAACTGACAGAAAATGCTCTAAAATGGATACAAATACTTCCACAAGTAAAAAACGAGATAAATATCAAGAATTACGTCAAATAATGAAAAAATGACGAAAATATTTAAAAAACAAGTGCAAAACTGACATAAATAATCCAATGGGGAACAGAACGAGTAAAAAGAACGATAAAGGGGGGGGGAGAATTGTCAGAGCGAGACAGATGAGGAACGACGTCAAATCTCTCGTTCAACGATTCACCTGTTCGAAAAATAACGAGTGAAAGTTCAGAACGAAAAAAATATCAATTTTCTTCCATATTTCTTGCTTTTTTTCAGACAAAAATCGCGATTTTTTACGTTTACGGTCGAAATTCGAGGCTGCGGTGCATTCGCGATTGACAAACAAACACTCGGTTTTCTACTCACCCCACCGGCTTCGATTTTCTCGCTGGAAACGCACTTTTTGCCGCAGTGGACGCGAATTCGTCTTCGTCCGGCTCGAAAAACGCGACTCGGGCCAAAAATCACTCTCGTCGGCGAAAAAAAACGAAGGTTTCGCGATTAATTGCTTACGGGAGACACTCGTCAACGTACACTGTCTCCGCAGGGCGTCTGCCGGATGCCGGAAGTGCCGGAGCGTCTCTCCGTCTCTCTCGCTCTCTTGCGAGAGTCCAAAATGGCCGGCGGGACCGACGCGGGAAAATTCAAAATCGAAATCTCGAAAACTCGCGAAAGGAAAGCGTCAAAGGAAAAAATTTGTCATTACAAAAACTCAAAATTTGACATAATACTTTATAAAAATTGCATAAAATGTTTATCTGAACCACAGTTTTTAAGGAGGGACCGAGGCGGGAAAAATTTAAACTCGAAATGTCAAAAATTCGCGACTCGCAAAAAGAAAACGTCAAAAAATAAAAATTGAAACTCCAAAAACTCAAACTTTAACATAATTCGTTATAAAAATTGCATAAAATATTTCAGTTTTCAAGGAGGGACCAACGCGAGAAAAATTAAACTCGAAATGTCAAAAATTCGCGACTCGCAAAAGTAAAACGTCAAAGAACAAAATTTTCAACTCCATAAACTCAAAATTTGACATAATTTGTTATAAAAATTGCATAAAATATTTATTTGAACCACAGTTTTTAAGGAGGGACCGACGCGGGAAAATTGAAACTCATTAAATTTTGTTTTTTTGTGCGAATTTTGCACCTAAGAACTTTTTCAATCGTTCTATCCCAAAACGATCAATTTTCCTTCTAATCAACATTTTTTATGGACATCAAAAAATTCAGAAGACATTGACAAACAACGTTTTAAATTCTGCGTCCATTTGAATCTCGCTTGACTCCAGTAGTATCCATTCTTGACCGGAAGTTCCATCATCCTAACCTAACTTCACAAATACATACACGACGAACACGATAAACAAACCCGGTGTGTCAACTTATTTATCTCCAAAATAATAATCGTTGCAAAATGTTGATTGTTCAAAAAAACAGTGAAAAAACATTGAAATATTCGTAAATAAATTATTTCGGAGTAGTAAAATGTAAACATTCGAAATGCCACGTCAGCAAGAGCTCAAACGAAAATCTGGAAAAACGACATTTACGTCGTGTTTACTGTCAGTGATATTTATTTAAAATATCTAATATTTAACAACAATAATAATAATAGTAATAATAATAATAATAATAATAATAATTTTTCACTCCAAGTTGAAAAACGAGTAAAGCAAACTTTACTCGCAAACAAAAAAATATCTCAGCGTGCTGAGAATTCTTTTGGAAAGAAGAGAAAAAAAAGTTTCTTGCGCACCGCTTGAAAAATGCAAAGACCGTCTCTGACTCTTATCCTTTCGGGGATATTTCTGGCGTACATCGGCGTCTCGATTCACTCGATGGCGCAGTTATTCGTTGCGCCGTCTTGCGACAAGGGCGAGACTTGCATAAGGTCGTCGCTGGTTAAAAATCCGTCGCTGGAGCTCTATCTGTTTTCGTCTCCGAGCGGCAGGCCAAGTTCCAGAGACGCGTCGAAGGTGCGACGCGTGGCGCCGTTCAACTACAGCGTTCCCTTTGAGACGTGAGTTGGCGAGCGAGGTTGGCTTCGAAGCAATTGTTTGTCGCTGAAAAAACATTTCTTTCGTTGCAGGGACGTCACGCTGAAGATTCCAATGAGAACGAGGAACAACGGAACCCTTTTTCTGCACGTTTTCCTCCTGCCGGTCTCCGGCAGCGTGGAGAAAACCTTCCCGGAGCTGTTGGAAGCCCCGCTGACCAGCTACGAGAGAATCGAGATGACGCAGTACGTTGTGCCTCAGGCGGAGACCTTCAACCTCCTGGGGACGAAGGAGAACGAAGAGAAAGAAGGAAAGAGCGATATAAATCTTGCCAAGCCGACGTCTCATCTCCAGACTCGTGTCACCTTCGTTGTCATGACGGAACACATAACATTCGGCATCAATAGATTTCCCGCTGAGCTTGTCAACGACGTAAAGTAATTTTCAACTTTTGTCTTTGATATCCTCAATATTGTACTCTCAAAGACTACAATTTTGATATTTTCATCGAATGATATTTTTTTTCATTGAAATTCTTCAGGATAACTCGTCGAGGCACTTACCTGCCGATCCTCAAGTACGATTTTCTCCAAACGCGTCACAGCAACCTCGTTCAGATTAGGAAAAATGACAAGAGTATGAACGTGACGATAGCATACACGCCGATAACCCTCGGAGCTCTCAGATGGTCCCTGCACATCGAGGCTGCTCTCCAGAGCCTCCAGAAGGTCGGTTTCACCGACAAGGACGTCGACGAGGTCAAGGGAATCTACTCGAACATGAACGTCTACGTTCTCGCCGTTACCATGTTCATCATTTCGATTCACGTAATAAGAAATAAAAAAAGAACAAGAATGCACTATTTTTTAAAAACAAAACAGAATTTTTTTTACTATGTTATCAATTTTTCAAATTTTAAAAATGAATTTAAAAAATAAATCTCTCAAAGGTACATTAATATTAATATTAATACGAATATTTTATTAATTTTTTACAGCTGCTGTTCGATTTTCTCGCGTTCAAGAACGACATTAATTTCTGGAGGAACAAGAACAATCTCCAGGGCCTGAGCACAACGACGATCGTCTGGCGAGCGGTGAGCCAGATGATCATTTTCCTCTACCTCCTGGACGAGAATTCGTCGCTGTTGATCCTGATACCAACTGGAATCGGGACCCTGATCGAGATCTGGAAATCGAAGAAAATCCTCAGGATTCAGATCGAGAGATCGGGACTCGTCCCCAGGATCACGTTTCAGAGACATCTGAACGATTCTGCGGAAGCGAAGACTCGACAATTCGACGCAGAGAGCCTCAGATATCTCAGCTATCTCCTGTATCCGCTCGTCGTCTGCGGAGCCATTTATTCCCTCTTGTATCAACCGCACAAAAGGTTCCTTTTTTTTCAATTTTACTCCTAATTTTTTTATCAATTTCATTCAATAAATCGTGCATAGACAATTTTTATGCACATTTAATAAATTTTGCAATTTAATAAATTTTAAATATCATTATTATTATTAAATATTAAATGAAATTAAATACTAAAAATATTAAATATTAAATAAGCATTAAATTATATTAAAAATTTATAAAATTTGTAATACAAAATTTACAAAATTTGTAATACAAAATTTATAAAATTTGTAATACAAAATATATAAATTTACGAATTTTTTAAAATTTTACAAAATTATGATATTAATAAGATATTAAATATATTTTCAGCTGGTACTCGTGGAGTTTGAATTCTCTCGTGAACGGGGTGTACGCGTTTGGATTTTTATTCATGCTTCCGCAGCTGTTCGTCAATTACAAGCTCAAATCGGTGGCGCACTTGCCATGGAGGGCATTCATGTACAAGGCGTTCAACACTTTCATCGACGACGTTTTCGCGTTCATCATCACGATGCCGACCGCTCACAGGGTCGCCTGTTTCCGGGACGACGCCGTTTTCCTCATTTACCTTTACCAGAGATGGTGAGTCTACGAATTTTTCTTTGTTTTTTTTTTAGAATTTTTTAATTACTTCATTTTGATTTTAATTGAATTTTGATAATTTAAAACACTTATTTTGATTAAAATAAACATTTCAATTAAAAACTTTATTAAAAACTAAGGCTTATCTTTATTTTATTATTTATATAAATAGTAAAATTCATTATTTTTTTATTGCCAATTATCAATTAAGTTGTTATAATAAAAGTAATTCGATTTAATTGTATAAATAAGAAAAAAAAGCAATTTTTGAAGATAAACTAATTTTATCTCGATTCTCCAGGCTGTATCCGGTCGACAAAAATCGTCTGGACACCTCGACGATGATGGACGAGCCAAAAACGAGTTCCTCGGTCGAGAAGAAGGAGAATTGAACGGATTCTCGAATACTCCGTACTATAGACATTCCATACAACGAACACATAAAATCTAGGAAGTTTTTATAGTTCACCGCAATAATAGATAGAATTGGGGGAAGAGATCGAACGATGGGAAATAAAAGCGAATTAGCATCAATTTTTCAAATAAACTTTATTCGTTGTTCGTTCTTCTTTCTTCTTCTTTATATTTTTCTCTAGGCTTTGTGCAAATATAGAATTATCGTCTCGATTCGTTCACACCGTCGTAACTCGAAGGGGGTCCTCTGGCAAAGCTTTTTCCTGATTTTTCGACCTGTCTGCGAGACAGCAAATCTGCAGCTGCATCGAGGCTGTCACCTTGCTGAGAAGCGCGTCGATCCTCTGGGAATCCTTGACCCCTGGCTGGGGAATCGCGTCCAAAGCCTCCTCGAAGAAACTTCTGAAAAACATTGTCAGTATAAGAAATAAAATTATTTATCGATTTATTAATTTTTTTGATAAATTGATAAAGTTAAAAATTAACTTGATAAATGAGAATTTTTTTGTAATTGTTCATTTTTTTCTTTTTTCAGCCTTGTAAAAATGATTTTACTTCGCTCTGGGAGTGCAGTAAGCATCGAGAGTCCTTCTCAGCATCTTTATGTCTGCTCTCGCTTGAATCATTCCTGGCTGGCCGAATTTCGTCACGCAGGACATCAGTCTCGCCAGCTCCTCGGCTATCGTCTCCACGATGTGGGACAGAACTCTCTTCAGAAGTCCAGGAGAGACTCTGTTAACCTGTGGAAAAAAATTAAGGATGTATGAGCGATATTTTTTTAAATATGAGAATTTCATAAATTTTTGATATTTTGTTTCTGAGCATATGAAAAAATATTGTGCCAAATTTTAAATCGTTTTACTGAATGGTTCAAGAGTTATTTGTTAAAATTTAACATTGCTTCTTATGGAGAATTCGTAATTTTAAACTGAATACAAATTTTTAAATATGAGATTCTTGTGAGATTCTTTTGAATAGACTGTAATTTTTATTTTTCAATTTTTTTTTCTCGATTTGAAGAACCTATTCGATCGGAAATTTTCCGTAGATAACGAAAATGCTATTTATTCGGGACACAATCCAAGAATTCATATTGAAAAATTTAAAAAACGACCCAAAAATCAGTTTTTTGGCTTGATCAATATGTGGATTTCCTTTCTCTTGACGAATTCAACTTAAAGGTAAATTTTAAACATTTTTGCAAAATAAAGAGAATGGCGCTAGAATTATGTTAATAAATCAATTATTTAAAAAGTTATCGCGTCGTGAAGATACGTAATTTGTCAAATATTTTCAAAAAAGTATTATGAACGCAAACAATACGTAAAATTTATAATTCAAAGAATTCAAAGTCTTGACAACTCTCAAACTATTCAGCGAATATTTTTCAAAGTTGACACAACAATTTTTCATAAATTTCTCAGCAGCATGTCGAAAATGATGGAATTTTCGTCGTTTTTCAAATCGTGCCAGTCGATCCTTGAATAAAAAATCCTTGAATAAAATTCCTGAAAAAGTACCTCGGCGTGAACGGCGATCAAATTGGCAAGAGCTTCTCGAGCGTAAGGCCGAACGTGAGTTGGCTCGATCTCAGAGTCCCACTCGAGGCCTCCCAGGTACATGCTCGGCTCGATCGTCCCGACGAGAGGGTCGCAACGTCTCTCCAGGTAGGCCTCGAGCACAGCGCTGTCCAGGGTCTCCAACTGGGTCCAATCGCTTCGCCAGCCTTCTGCCAAAGTCAGGTCCGGATATCCTCGAGATTTCAAAGAAATCACCACTCTAGGAAGCACCACGTTCAGCGTGTAACGAATATTGCTCAACGATATCAGAAGACACTTTTCCCAGGTCTGTTAAAAAATAATCAAAGAATATTAAAAATAAGGAATAAAACATTTTTTATTCGAATTTCGAATCGAATATTAATATTTGATTCGAACGATATTCGCACATCTCTAATTTAATTCATTTAATTTTTTTTTTTTATTTCAATTGAAAATAAAATAAAAATTTGTTAGAGATTCTTAAAATTGTTTAATTTAATTGCAGAATGGCTCACTGGCGTGGCGAGTCCTCGATGCTTGTTTTCTCGAATTCTGTAGCAGGAGGGCGAGCCGACGAGCTGGCTGACCGAGGGATCGTCCTCCTCAGCAGCTTCCTCGCTCCCGCTGAACGCCAGCTGCTGAAGACATTTTGCGAACGCGACAAACAGGGTTTTGACCGCATTGTGGTACAGAGATTGCTGCACGAGGCTCGCCAGCAGCGGCGCCTCCCGGGGACCGCAGGCGATCGCGGTTTCTCTCGCAAGTTCCGAGACCTCCATTACCATTTCCTCGAAAAGACAGGGCTGTGGGATCGAGAATTTTTTAAAATTTTTTTCGAACTTTTCATACGAAATAATTATTGAAAAAAAAATAATTATTCTTATCCTTATTCTAAGAATATTCTGATTATAGAATATCCTTATTCTGATTCTTATTTTATAGAAATCATTTATGAAAAAAAAAACTTATTAAAGTCTAAATTTAAGTCGAATTTAACTACATATTAATCCTTCGCGGATCCTGTGGATCTTTTTCGACCGAAGCAATTGTTCCCCGTTAAATGTCTCGTTGTTTAAAACTTAAAAAATAAACTAAATGCAATTTCTATAACAACTATGAAATCTATGAAATATAATCAATGGAGGAGAAGGAACATTTTTTCCTCTCCAAATACGTGAAATGTAAGTGCCAGAACAAACATTTTTAACAATTAATATCTTAATGAGAAGCTTCCTAATCGTCTTAAAATTTTAACACAACCTTTTAGAGATCTTGCTCAATATTATGTAAAATTTTCCAAAAATTTTCCATCATTTACAATATTAAACACACCAATTTCTATAAAACAAGAATCCTCAGAGTCTGATGTGAGCGTAGATTACCAATTTGGTAATTCCACCGTCCTCGTTGGGAAGATACTCGAGCTGCCAGGTCTCCTTGCGTTGGAGGGCAGCGATGTTGTCAGCGGTCTGCTTGAAGAGTCCGACGAGGCACTGGAGTCTGAGATCGAGGAGGAACTTGGCGAAGATGTCGAGGGCCTCGCTGGGAAGATCGAGGTGGATAAGGGCAGCGTACATCTGGCGAATGCACCGAAGGCTGTGAAGCAGCCAAGCCGGAGTGACGTTAGACGAGGAGGATTCTCTCATGGCCTCGCAGGCGTGCTGAATCGACGACAGGACGAGATTCTTAAATGGCGTCTGCTTGTCTGCGTCGACCGTAACGTGAAGCTGCCCCGTAAAGTAACTCTGTCCGAGCCTCCAGAGATCCGGAAGTTGCTCCGCGACGACGTCGCAGATCGCCTCGACGCACTGGACCCTCACCGGGACGCTGTAGCTCGCCTCGTTCCTCGGCAATCGCAGCCTGTCCACCGGGTTCCCCGATTTTCCTCCCCTCGGCTCGTCCGGCTCCGAGCTCAGCAAATCCTGCACGCAGCTCGTTATGCTCTTGTCCAGGTACGCCGCGTGGGAAACTACGAAAATTCAATCTTTGTTTAAAATTTCATTCGATTCGTTTCTTCGTTTTTTCGGTTCTACGATAAAATATCTGCGACGAAAGATCCGAAAAAACATATCTTGGACACTATCATTGTGTAGTATGATTGATCATACGATTGATCAAAATATAAGAAATGTATTAAAAATTGTTATCTGTTCAAACCTATAGCGTCCCAAGCCGGATCGCCATTGGCCTCGAGATTGACCAAATTCCTGATTATTTTTTTCTGCCTCTCGAGAGCGAAGGGCGTCTCCTCGAGTTTTTTCCTCAGTATGTTCCTGAGCTGTCCGATCTTCTCCTCGATCTCCTCGAGGACTCTCTTGAAGATGTCGACGTCGGTGTTCCCGAAGAGATTTTTAACCCTGGCGTAGTCGTTTATGACGAGATCGTAATTTCCTCTCTTGATATTTTTCTCGATGTTGACCGGCATGCAGAAGAGAAATTTGTAGCGTTGCATCAACGCCAGGGCGGAACGAGTCGAGTCGGCGCGATCCCGACGCGCCAGGACGTCGTCGAAGAGCTTGTTCGCCTCGGCCATCGAGACTTTTATCGCAGACTCGAGCTTGTCCGTTGGATCGTCCCCGTACTTTTTCACGTCCGCGTCGAATTGCTCCTTCAGCAGGACTATCGTCTCCAATTGTTCCATCACAGCCCCGACGTTCGCCTGATTTTCATTTCAATACTTTCATTAATATTTCCATCATTTTGTTCATATTTTTATTACATTATATTATAATATTCAATTTTTTATGTAAAAGTACAGAAAAAGTACTTGAAAAATAGTCTTAGAAAAAATTCTCGTTAAAAAGACTGTTTCAAAGACTAATTAATTGTTAATTAACAAGATTATCAGAAAAATTCAATAATAAAATAATCAGCTTAGTTCTTACTTTAAGGAAGGAAAGCTGGCCTTCCTTCTGCGAGTTGACTTTTCGTCTAAGGTAGGCCAATCCTGCTTTCAAGTCGTCAAGTGTCGTGGCGTGGTGGTGCTGGAGCAAGAACCATCCCGGATGAAACTTTTCACTGGTCAATTCTCCGGAGCAGTCGCCGAATAGCTCGCAGAGTTCGTCCTCGGGGAATTTTTTTCTGAGGGAGCGCAAGCGAAACGTTTCTTCGAGTGCAAGCATCGAAAATGAGATTATTCAAGAGCGCAAATGTTTACTGACTCGTTGCCCTCTACGCTCAGTCCGAGAGGGTCTTCCTGTTGATAATTTGTAGGCGACAGAGCTCGCCGACCCCAGACGAAGCTCTGGACAGGCGCTTCGTCGACCCAGACAGCGGATTCCTTCATCGGACCGATGGTTTCGTGATACCCTCTGAACTGTACCGTCGAAGTTCCCTGTCCGCCACTCCTCGTCGTCACAACAATGTCCCCTCTTCCCTTGCAGAGGCCGGACCTGGCAATTATTTTGTTCGGAGACTTCCATTCGGCGGACAGGAAGCAGTCGCAGCCGCAGATCGTCAGCCCTGAATCAAAAGCAAAGAATCTTTACGTAACGTTCAATTTTTCTGCAACGAATCGAGTTTGTTTGTTCTTTGAAATTTAAAATTCAACCTATGAGATCCTGGGCCTTCGTTCCCAGGAATTCGCCTCGAACCGTCACCCGGGTTCCTGGTGGGCCCTCCTTCGGAGAAATCCCCGTCACGACCGGCGGTGGTGCCATTTTTGATCGATTATTCACGAATTTATTCACGATTTTTTAACAATCGACATTTTTTGCTTCTATTTTGAGGTTATGCTCGTTCGAATCCGAGAAACGCCTACAAAAGTCGAGTTTTTTTCAAATTTTGTCGTTCCTATCGGTCCATCCGGCAACCGCGAACGACTTCGTTACGAAAAATTGAATTTTTCATATCGGAATATTCGTCATATTCGAAATAATAGCGCAACTGTTAAATTTCGTGCTTTAAAAAATTTCAAGGTTATGCCCACGAGCGCCGTCTCTCGGCAAACATTCGTACCAGCTGCGACACGGTAATATTACCGTATATTTCCGTAAATTTGCCGAATTTTACGAAACATAACCTCGAATTTCGATACGTCACGATGTATTTTCTCGTCTCGGGACGAAGTTGACAATTCCTTTATCCCCGTAGCCGAGTTTTTCGCGTTGGCGAGTCCCTCATTTTGCTCATGCTGGAAAAAAGCCCCGCCGTACGATAAAAAACCACCGGCTCTATTCGGTATTTCTCCTCGCTCGTTTATCCCGAGGCGACAGCGAATTCCGTACGCGAGAAAGAATTCCTCGACTCCGCGCAATTATTATTCCGCCCCGAGGGGCTCTTAATTTTATTTTCGATGACCATGATTAGGCATTATTAACGGTGAGCCGATTTCTCGATCGCCGAATCGTATAATTCGCGATCAGATTATTTTCGAACGTCATAACCTCAATTTCGCAATTTTTATATATATTTTTTTCCCAAATTTCATCCAGTTCGTTTCAATACAGTAAAAATGTTTCTTTCTTTTTGGTACTTTGTAAATTTTTTTTTAATTGATGTTTTGTATGGAATAATTATTTATGTTTAATTGCGATAATCATTGATGCGAGTTATGTTTTTTTTTTCTATCGGAGCAGTTAGAGGGACAATTGGTCAGGACGATAAGCGAGACGCTGAAGATGGAGTAAGGATCGAGTCTGGATTTTTGGAATCGAATACAGCGAAAGGATGTACAGTTTCGAGGGAGATTACAGGCGAAAGCCGCAGCAGAATTTGGCCGGTGCAAGCAGGAGAGACGAGAAGGCGGCTCTGTTGCAGCATGCGCAGTTGGAGCGAATGAAGCGAGAGCAGCAGAGAAAGCGTCACAACGCTGCGGTGAAGATTCAGGCGCACGCCAGGAGCTATGTCCAGAGACAGATAGCAAGGAAACACTTCAGAAGAGAGTTCGACGAGGCTCAGAGCAAAATTGCTGGGAAGAGACTCAATCTGCCGGATCTGGATCCCTTTTTCAGGACTCTCTTGTTCTTTTACGAGCCCCAGCACGACGCCAATCGATTCATCTGGCTGCTCCAGCACGTACTCAAGTTCCAGAAAGAAATTAAAATGAATACCAGACAATCCGCTGTCTGGCTCTGGAGATTAAGGTTTCTTGCGCCAAATTATTTACATAATTTTTATTTTTTTAACTCAAATACTAATTACTTCATATTTAAATACTTAAATACTTCATATTTATTGATAAATCCACTTATGATTTTTCAATGGTTCTTCAGAGGTTTAAAAAACATTTGTGTGGTTTTAAAATTTGTTTAACTTCTTTTTAAGGTGGATTTTGCGAACTTCGATGCAATACACGGTGGACGCGATGAGTTCTGAAAAAACTCAGTACGTAGCGATACCGTTGCGCGTCATCGAAGTTTTAACCGGTGAGAACGAGACGGAGAAGACCCTCGGTGGAAAAACCGTGCAGGATTTGAAGGACGCATTCTCGGATCTCGTATTGAATGGCTATTTCGAGAAATTGAGGCTCTTGCTCGAGGAGAAAGTGCCACCGATGCTCGAAGCCAGTCCAAATCCACCGACAGCGATGGCAAAGTGTCTTTTCGACATGCTCGTCAGGCCTCTCAGCCTCGTCAAACGATTGGAGAGCAACGACGAGTTTTCCATCCTCGTTCTGCGACAATTCAGCCTCAGCATACTCTCCCCGAAAATGTCGGATCCCATAAAAATGTTCGTCATTCCTGCACTCGCGAGGCTCAACGATTTTCCCTACGTCGAGCTGATCGCCTGCATCAACAAATTGGACATCGAACCAACTGCCAGCCTACTCTACGCCGTTCTGTCTCTAGAACCTGAAGATTTCTGTAAGCGACAAAAAGAGTCCCAAGGATTCATCGATTGCATTAGTTAAAATTACACTTATTGGAATTGCTTGGTAAATTTATTATTAAATTATTTTGTTTCAGGTCCTTCAAAATCTGAAGAAATTTTAATGAATTATCTTCAAGTCCTTGCCTCGCTGAGTTCAAGGATGAGTCTCGAGTCGCAGGAGAAGGCATCGCTGGAGGACCAAGATTTCAATGACAAGGAGACCGAAGCTGAGATGACTGACCAGGATGAACATGACGTTGTACGCAGCTGCATCGATTTGGTCAACGAGGAGCACAGAGTCCAAGGTATTCTGATGGCAGTGGACAAGAGCGAGGGGTATAATCTTCTGCAGCCGCTATGTCAACTTTGTCACAATCTTCTGATGACGAACAAGCTCGCCGTCCACAAGTACAAGCTCCTTTACATGCTTGCCTTCAAGCCAGCCTTCCTCAGAAATCTGTGGAATCGGCTGGTGACCATTTGCCAGACTAGTCTCTTCGGAGGAGGATCAACTCCGTTGCTGCAGATAATAGCTCGTGGAGCTCCCTTGACGGAGGACGACTCCCGAAAGATTGTTTCGCAGCTTACAGTTTTTTGCTCGCTATTCAGCCTTCTCATAGCGACTCTACACGACAGCGAATTCTTCACTGATCCTCGAGAGGAGCGTCCGGAGAAGCAGGAAAGCCAGGCGATGCCCTTCGGAGCCTCCACTCTGGTTCCACTGTCGTCTCACCTCAAGGGAGTCTGCCTGGGCCTCGTCGAGAGAGCGTTCCCGGATACTAGACCGATAGTTCCGGATGACTACAGGTCAGTTAAATATTACAAAATTTTTTTGAAATTGATTAAAAATTACAAATTTTTATATAGATCTGCAGTCCTGGGGGAAACTCGTGCAGAGAGCATTGACCGTCAGGAAAACACTCTTATGTGGACTCATCTGTTCAAAGTGACTGTTGGACTGCTTCGTCAGCTGCACACAAGGGATCTGCGAAGGCAATTCTGTCCGGAGGGCCATTGGATCGCTTCAAACGTGACGATCCCGATGGACAAGCCACAGGATTTTGCCTTCCGTAGGAGAAGACTTCGAGGGTACGTTCCTTTCCAGGCACTGCGAGCCTTTACTCAAGAGGAGATGGAGGAAGGAGGCCCTCCGCTGTCAACAAAGGAAGTCAGGACTCTCACTCTCCTTCGAGAGATTCCTTTTGTTGTACCCTTCAACGACAGGGTTCTGCTTCTTCAGTCTTTCATTTACCGAGATAAACTCGAGCAACAGGGAGAACAAACTCATTTCCTGCAGGGACCTTCCATCCAGATAGCAATCCGAAGAGGATATCTCTACGAGGATGCCTTTGAGAAACTCTCAACGGAGAATGAGCCTGAGCTCCGCTTGAAGATGAGAGTCCAACTGATGAACGCTGCAGGTCTCCAGGAAGCAGGTGTCGATGGAGGAGGGCTACTCAGAGAATTCTTGTCGGAACTTCTGAAAACCAGCTTCGATCCGAATCGAGGATTCTTCCGTCTCACCAAGGACAACATGCTCTACCCGAACCCCACAGTGCATCTCCTTGTCGAAGACTTTCCGAAGCATTATTACTTCATCGGTAGAATCCTTGGGAAGGCCCTCTACGAAAATTTGCTCGTCGAGCTTCCCTTCGCTGAGTTCTTCCTGTCGAAGATCGTTGGCAGGCAGTCCGACGTCGACGTTCATCATCTTGCCAGTCTTGATCCAGTCATGTACAGAAATTTGCTCTATCTCAAAAGTTACAAGGGCGATGTGACAGATCTTGGTCTGGACTTCACAGTGCTCTCCGATGAGCTCGGTGAGAGGAGAACTGATGAGCTAAAGCCCTGCGGAGCCAACATTCCTGTGACGAATCACAACAGGATCGAGTACATTCATCTCATGGCTGATTACAAGCTCAACAAGCAGATTCGTGCCCAGTGCTACGCCTTCAAGCAAGGAATTGGCAACGTCATTCCCCTCGAATGGCTACAAATGTTCAACAATAAGGAACTCCAGGTTCTTATCTCTGGAGCTCAAATTCCAGTTGACGTAAACGATCTCAAGCTTCACACCATCTACACCGGAGGATACACTCCGGAGCACCCAACCATTGTCAGCTTCTGGAAAATTGTAAACGATTTCAGTGACACGCAGAAAGGGCAACTCTTGAAATTCGTCACCAGCTGCAGTCGACCTCCACTTTTGGGATTCAAAGTACGATTTTAATAATTTTTCGAACTCAATCAAGAATAATATCCCTTATTTTTCATGGATAAATGAGCCATTTTCAAAGTATTGTACATCCATCGAAAAAGAACGTAAAAAAAGCATTTAAAAATTGTTTTTCGCCAGGAACTCGACCCTCCATTCTGCATTCAACACGCCGGGAACGTGGACCGTTTGCCGACGTCGAGCACGTGCATGAATCTTCTGAAGCTCCCGGAATTTTCGGACGAGACTGCGCTGAAGGAAAAATTACTGTACGCGATACAGGCCGGGGCTGGTTTCGAGCTGAGTTAAATTTTTTTTTCCACAGAAAAAAGTAGAATTTTCACTGAATGAAATATCCCTAATCGATAACAACAATCGCGTCGATTGTAAGTGTACATTGTGTATATTTTAGAATTTGATAATCAAGAGCGGTTGGTACGATAACGATTGAGAGAGAAAAGGTTTACCGTTTGATAAAATTTTCCCTTTTCACTCTCTTCGTCCCTCCGCCCTGTTTATTGTTTTTTTTTTTAATCATGCGTATATTTATGCAAGGATGTAAATATTTATATGAACGTCGAATCGGTGTTAGAAATAAAAGAAAAGCAACGTGGTGAAAAACTAAACATTTTCTTGACGGAAAATCTAGAATAAGTGAAAGTGCAGAGCAAAAATCCCTCTGTATCGTACAATTTATTTAACAAAATATTTCATAAAAAATTCGAATATACATAAATACATGTATAGATCGCGATCGATGGAAATGGAACTGCGAAATTGAAAGGTTTAAGACTCATCGTGCCGGCGAGCATCGTCCTCAAATTTATTACTCTTTTTCGTCATCTAGGCTTTTTTCTGTTTCCCTTCCCAATGACTTGGCCGCTGAGTATTTGAAATTGATTTTAAAAATTCTACTGGCGTCCCTGGTCTGCAGATTTTTTCTGAGCTTGCACGAATTCCGGGTAATCGATGTATCCATCCTTATTGGTGTCATCCATTTGAAAGATCGGATCGATCAGATTTTCTAGCTCTTCATCGGAGAACAACTTGTCTGGAGTCGCATCGTGGGCGTGTTCCTTACCCTCTGCTCCTTGTTCAGCTGGTGAACAGAGTCATGTGTTAAAAACTACTTCAAAAAAAGTATTTCGAATTCCAAACGTTAATTTACAACGTTAAATAGTAGAATTTTGAACGTTTAGCAACTAAGATATAGATTAAAAAACGTTTTTTTCCCTCGTAGCAACAATAATCATTGGAGTAAAGAGAATTTGATGCTTACCGTGCCAATGAATCAGCGATTTGATCAACTCGCATCCATCAAGTTTGTTGTTGTTGTCTGCATCATGCATTTTGAAATAATGGTATTGGAGCTGATGCTCGTCCATCCGACTGGGATCTATCGGAGCTTTAAGATGCTCCTGCATGTGTTCAGTCTCCTGAGCAAGATTGTCTGGCTTCAGGAGGTTGCCTCTTGTATGGTGATGACCGTGTTGGTTCTGATGATGAGCTTGTTGGTGAATCTGCTGTTGCGGAATTTGTTGCTGAGGTATTTGTTGTTGCGGAATTTGTTGCTGAGGAATCTGTTGCTGCGGTATTTGCTGCTGCGGAATCTGCTGTTGCGGAATTTGCTGCTGCGGCATCTGCTGGAATTGCTGTTGATGTGGCTGATATTGCTGTTGCTGCTGCACATGCTGCTGAGGAACTTGCTGGTGAACTTCGTACTGAAAAATTTATATTTAAAGTATAAAAAACTACTGCGATGAAAGAAACGTTAATTTCAAAGATTAAAAAAGATTGAAAATTATGTTATCGCTGCAGTTTATAAAACAGTTTGAAAATTCAAGTTGTCTGTTTACATTTATTACTTAAACTGTAAGATTTTCTGTACACTTACATTTAAATCCAAAGCACCATGTGCTCTTTTACTAAAAATATTTCGAATTTACACTTGTCAACTTTTTAGAAAAATGGACAACGGTGACTATAATTTTAATGCAATTATTGCATTGCAACACATTCATAAAAACTCAAACTGACATTATTGCACAAAATTTGTAAATTTTTTAATTGAATCACTGAAGAATTACGGAGAGAAAATATTTGACAAAACAAGTTCTCCAACATTCTTAAATTCCCTACGACATTGACATATTAATCAGTTTTCGAGTCATCAAAACATGAACCATATGGTACGAAAATTTGGATTTTGGGCGCCATTTTATTCGCTAGGAAAAATTGTTTTTCGTTTAAGAATAAAATATTCTTTTTTGTGAAAGCCAATTGATAATCGACGAGATATTTATGCAAATCGAAGATAATTTTATAAAAACTTGTTACCTGTTGATAATGCTGCGGCGGGACTCCCGGTGCGACTCTCTGGCCCTGAGCGTCGACCTGTCGGAGGCCGAGGGTGCAAACGAGCAGCCAAAGTATCGGTAACATCCTCAGTCTTGTTTCGGAGCTGCAAAGTAGTAAAATAATGACAGAGAAGCGAGAAATTCGCGAAATTTCGAAATGAAAACGACGTCAGTCGTTCGCGAGCCGTGACGGGGGTAACATCTCGTTTCGTGCTCCGTTCCGATTTTTACCTGAGAAAGCGATCAAAACCCCTTCGTTTTTGTCAAGAACGGTCTCCGTAAACTGTCATGCGTTCCCGTTTCGGGGCCCTGACCAATTTCGAAGCTTCAAACGCGAGGAGAACCTCGCAAAGATCGTAATATTCGAATTTCTAGGTTATGTTTTCCGCTTGAACCGCCGAGCCGGAGTCTCGGCCGAAAAAAAAAAACAGGTGCCCCGGACGACTGACGTGGACGAGTACGCGTAACGATCCTCGGCCGCAATTTTGCTTCCGTGTGCACGAACACCGGTGAGTGGTGGGGAAACTCGCGGTTATTTTACCATTAGTCACTTTACCGGTAACATAACCTCCGTTCGAAAAAATCCTTATTTGGAAGCCGCGTACTCCGAAAATAGGAAAATAAAACAAATCGTATATTTCGCGGCCCGTGCGCGACTCATCGCGTTCGTGCGTGCGAAAAGGTGCAGGATAAGTGAAAAATTGTTCACGATCGCGAATAATTCGTGAGAAAACCGAAAAATTTTGTAATTTATGGAAAAACAGTGACATAACCTCACTAATGGACGAAAGTTCTGAATTTCGTCGTTTTCGACACTTGACGACGATTTTCGCGACACGACAGCGTCGATAATTAATTATTTGTCGTAAATACAGTCTCTGTGCGTCGTCTTTAATTCGAAATTCACGAAAAAATGGATACTTCGTTGTCTGGTGAGTAACTGTCAAATTTCATCCTTTTTACTGTCATTTTGGAGCACAAATCGTTTTTTTGTGTTTTTTAAAGGATTTTTCGATAATTTGTCAATTTTTGGTTATAAATTCAGCAAGGTTAACCATGGATTTCTTCTGTTGCAGCTTACTGGGTGAAATTCTTCAAAAGCGCAGGATTCCAGCCGGACGTTGCAGCAAAACATGCTCTGATATTCACGAACAATCACATCAAGCCTGACATGCTTCCGGAGCTGGACAAGCCGAGTCTGAGAGAAATGGGAATAACTCTGATGGGTGACATGATAGCGATCCTGCGGTATGCCAAAAAAGTCATCGAGGTGACCAGCTGCGAAAAGTTTCTGGTTGATACCGAAGATGAAAAGAGACCTTCGAGGCTGGAGAATGCGAACCGTGCGGTCAGGAAAGAGCCGGAGAAAAAAGTCATCGCTACAAAAGTGATTACCACAAAGACGGAGCCCAAGGCTGTTCAGAAAACGAACTTGTTGAAGAAAAAGGTTCCGGTGGTCACAAAAACCGTTCTGAAAACCACTGCGGTGAAGAGGCCAGCGAAGAAAGACGTTTTTGAAAACGAGAGCGACGACAGTGACCAGCAATCCAAGAATTCCGAATGGGTCGTTAAGAAGCAAAAGATTGAGGAGAAAAAGACTGTTTCGCCGCCTCAGAATATCGCTGCGAAGAAAGTAGTCAAGCAACGAAGAACCGTCTTTGATCGCTTGGGTGACAGCTCGGTGACCAGCACAACCAACTCCAACGAAGGAGTTCCAACGGTCTTCAACGTTACAGGTCTTGACACGGATCTACTGAAAAGTCTCTCCAGCGTGTTCAATCGTCTTGGGGGAAAAGAAGCCAGTCTCCAAAGTGACAAAACGATTTCTGGAATCCTCAAGAATGGCTCCAATGACAAAACCCTCCAGACTCTTCCTCCGGGTATCCTCAAAAATAGGATTCCCATAGAAACGAAAAAAATTGTCGCAAAGTCTACCGGGACGATGCACGCGGATCACGAAGTGACACCGAAAACCGTTTCAAAATTGAACATTGGGATAAAAAAAACCATCCGAACTACGAAAGGCATTCAACTGGTCAAACCGCAGGTTGTGGATAAAAAATTCGTCAAAATCGTGAGAAAAGTTGAAAATCCGACAAGTCGACTTGGTAATTACAATTTTTTTGTCTTTGTTGAAAAAATAATCAATTTTATGTACAAAATCCATTCCAAGAATGAAAAATTCCTGCAGAAGGAATATTTCGAGTAATGAATGAAAATTTTTTTCTTTTTCCAGCTTCAGAAAGAGTCGACTCGTTGCCAGCAAAGGCTCGTCTCGGCCTTGGAAAAAATACTTCTACAAAAAGAGTAGCTTTCGAACAGACAGAATTGAGCCGTAGCGGAGTCTTCAGTCGTCTTGGCTTTTGAGATTCCTGCCGACCAAAATCATAGAAAAACAAATTATCTCGAGTCAATGTACATTTAAGATTTCCTGAATCATCTTACATCATCCCCATAGTCCCTTTAATTTTAATTCGATTTGCAAATTGTAAAAAATGGAAATGGATTGCGCCATCAAAAAAATCCAGAAAACAAATTTTTCTATGTTGTGCATAAAATCTGTATTTCGTACAAACATCAACATACATGTTTTTTTTTAATCAACTTAACAATATACTTGCCAAAAAATTCATTTTTTTCCTCCGAGTATTTGTTATATTTTTATTTTAAAAAACCTGTGAAAAGAAAGTCATCGAAGCCGCAAGTGAGTCTCATAAATCACGACTGTACCATATTTTAATCAAGTTTTTCCATTAATAGAAAAAATACATGCAGTTCTTTTTTGTATTCTCGTTTTCGTGATTCAGAATCTCACCTTAGGCTTTGCGGAACGACAGTTTACCGAGCAACCGTCGATAGATGTGGAAGAGTATTTTCAAGGAATGTTCGGTGTCCACTTTTTGCCACGATGAATTCTCCCTCGGCTGAAACTTAAATGCCCGTAAGCATCATGAATAAACTCTTTTTTGTTCCTTTTTTATCAAAATTGCAGGACTGTATCTTTTTTTTCTGTTTCACATTCATTTTCTTCTACATTTTTTTTTAGGATTTTCTTTGGTCAAGATTATCGAATATTGGAACGATACGATTTCTTATACTCAACCTGTTCGCACAACACATTTCTAAAATTCGTAAATGCATTGTCGGGACTGCAGCTCCGGTAACACTCCCAACTTTCAGTGTATACTGTAACCATTTCCAAAAGCAATGAATAAAGTGACGAACAGAGTATGCGTCAAGTAACCAGGTCTCGATTTTTTGGACTTTGAAAGTAGTTCGATAGAAATAAACTTTTCATGCTTTTGTAAAATTTTTTTTGAATTTTTGTCATCATCACCGACCATTGAAAAAAAAAAAATTCGAGACCTGTTTTACAAAATGAGTTTGACGCCCACCTTATAAAAAATTCCAACAGTCTCCCAGACACGACTCGAGCCCCTCAGTCCTGCAAAATATAAATATTCTTTACAAACTCGGAGGAAAAAAATGTTACAATGTTTGAAATATACAGGCAAGGATAGCATACACAAAAAAAATTAAGAATAAAAAGTTCTGTACAATTTTCGCAGTACTTTAAGACTAATATAAAATAGAATTAGGTACGAAACGAAATAGTTGCTCGAGTCTGGCCGTTTTTCGAGTAGTAACCGGAGCTTTTTAGCAATAATTAAATACCGACCAAAGTATCTTAAGAATGCATCAAAGTAATGAGCAAGGAAAAATGAATTTTCCTCAGAGTCAGTTGTTTGTTCACTCAAGAGCTTTTATACTGTTCAGGTAACACCTGGAGCAGTATTCCAAGGAGACCCTATTGGAGTTGACGTGTAGACAGACTCCGCAGTTGTTGAGATTGTCAAAGGGTTTTGTAGAATTTTCCTTCGCCTTCGAAGGTTCCTGCCTTTTGAGTTCCTCAGCTCGTTTGGAGCTCCCGGAGATCTGTTCGTTATCCAAGGCATCAAAGAGCCTGTCGTCGAAGGCAGGTATCTGTTCGTTGAGGCTCTCCATGATGTCAAAGCCAAAAAGGTCCTCCGAGTCCTGCGCAAAAAATGAAGGATCCCCGTTCCACTCGCTTACCGAAGACATGGAGTAATTGTGTTCAGAGTTCTCCTTGGACACATCGTTCCTGGCGCTCAGAGACCCGTTCTCCTCCTCCGAGTTGCTCTCTTCCTCATCGCAGTTCCGCAACACGTTCCCTAAGTCTTCCGGAAGGTTCTCTCGACTCGGTTCCTTGATTCGACGGTTCTCAGCGACGCTCTCGCTCTCCGCAGTTGTCCGCAGAGCAGAACTTGCCTGCGCTGCTCTTGGAACGGGCAAAATTTTGGCCGTCTCTCTCCGCTGTCGTTCCTGTCTGCCGGAAGCTAGCGACTCGTTCATGGAACGAAGCAGCCTCGTTATCTCGCCGCTGTTCCTCAGAACGCTGCGCAGGTAAGCTACTTCGGTCTGCAGTCGCTTCAGTTCAAAGCTTTGTCGCTGGATCAGGCTCGATAGATTTTTGTTATGCTTCCGGTTCTGGTAAAGCTGGTTCTCTATGTTCTGCAGGTACTCCTTCTTCCTCTGGCGATTCTCCCGGGCCAAAAGGGCGTTTCTGTTCAGGCAGGGACGCTTGGAGGGTCCGCGACCGCCTCGACGAGGCTCGTTCTTAATTTGACGACCTTGGACGGTCGACGTATCGTCCACGGAGCTCTCCTCGTCCTCCGACGTGCTGTACCCTTTCGTGACGTTCGATCGACGTTTCGGCGACATTTCTGTACCCAGAAGTTCCCTGTCGTTCTCAAAATCTGCGCAAATATAATTGTCGATTTTATTCGAAAAATTTTGTCGTTTTTTTTGCTTTTCGAATTTTCACAAACCCCTTTTTATTGACAAAAACAAGATGACGAAATAACGAGCCGATCCAAAGTACACGTAATCGAAACCGGAAGTGCGTCGTTTCGAGTTCGCGCGCATGCCTCGTAAAACCGGAAATCGACGCGGACGTCTCCTTTGGCGGGCGATTCGATTTTACCACCGAGCACTTTTTTTCTTAGATTTCTTCTTGCAACGTAATTTGGATTATTTATGCGACTTTGTAGCTTTTTATGAAAATAGAAGAAATTGGGAATCACACTTTTTCTTCAGCAAACAAATTTATTCGATTAAAACCGTACACCTTTTCATTGTACACACTCATTTTCGTCTCAACATTTTTCGCTCTCTCGTAGCAGTTTAGTGGATGGTACGAGTACCATATAATATATACTTTTGTTTCAATATATATATAATATATATAATATATTTCAGGGCTCGCGAGTATTCGTATAGAAATATAATCTGAAACGATCCTAGGACTATTATTTTTATATTTAAATAATAAACTACGTCGCGGTTACTTCAAATTTCACCGAGCGACTTATCTTCTTCGCAGGAATGAAAGAATACTCTCTTTATTCTTCTTCTTTTTTTCAAATTCAATAATTCATCTTCTTTTCTTCACTCGGATAATACCGGAAAAATACGCAAGTGTCACACGCACGCACACAATTCCTTCTGGTTCTTGCGCATTCTCGAATAAATTATGGGCTAAAAATTGCTGGATATGTCGTAAAGGCGGTCGGCTAAAATCTACGTAATAAGTTTTGGTCCGATTTTTCTCGATAACACGCATTTGACGACCTTCGGAACTCATTTCTTCTTTTTTTTTCTTCCTGTTTTTAATACTATTTAGGCTGGATCGGGTCGAAGCGACTATTTGACATTGTTTTTCCATACGTTATCTTGTTTTCTTCTTCACGTGTCACGAGACAATCCAACCGCGTCTTTTGAAAATTGCAGGAATCGCGCGATATTCGACGTGACATTTCAGCATTCAATTGTTTCCTTTCTGCTTTCTATCTTTAAAAAAAGAATAATATTTTAATAACAATAAAACGGGAATGACGCAAAATTACGTTATTTAGAACTTTGATTGTTCTTCTCGAAATTCCTCTTGAGTCTTCTTACTTTCAAGAGTACCCAATTCTGTCCTGACGCAACTCTCTGCAGTCTCTTATTGTTTATCATTTCCTCAGCTTTGTACTTAAAACCTAATTTACTCCGCTTATCCGGTCTTCGAATCTTACAATAGAATTTCCGATGATTAAGTACGATTGATTGCACTGCGAGTGATGTTTTGTTTTTCTCCTTCGCTATCCTCTAATACTTTTTTTTCTCTCAGCTCCAAGATGACTGACTTTGCACAACGGAGGGTTTTTTTTTCAAGGTACGAGTCTCCGCATGGCCTCCATCTCGTACTCGCACTCATTCGCACCGATGACTTTTCCCTCCCTCGAGTAACACTCCTCCTCCTCGTCTTCGTCCTCGTCTTCCTCAGCGTAGGGACCACAGCGGGGGAATGTCCATCTCTTGTTGGAAATCTGGTAATCTCGCGCTCGAGCCACCTTCATCTGGAGGGCCCGACGCTTCTCCGCTTGCTGTCACAGTTTCGTGTGCTTCACACTGTCCGTCCAGTAATTCTGAATCGTCATCGCTTCCAGTGAGTTCAGGAACGAGTCATTATCCAGGCTGTACATCTCTTCCGAATTGTCCTGAAAAATGGTCATCGATGAGTTAATTTTTCAACCTCACAAATCTATTTTGCGTAGAGTAATTTAATTGAATTTGGCAAGTTTTTTTTTATATAAATACTCGAATCGTAGAGTCATCTATGTATCCTGAGCTGTCAGGATTGCTGCACTTGTCGCTGTTGAGAGTCTGCGGTGGATTCAAATATCTTCGTCTGCGACAATGAAAATATATGGTAATTATTTTTGGAATATATTATTTTATTCGTTTTTGATGTTGAGTAATTTTGTTGTCGCTGGGGTATACCTATACATGATGAATCCGAGACTGGCCATGGTGCTGAGAAGGACAATCGTTGCAAGGCAGCTTCCACCAATCGCAGCGATGTCAACAACCGATGGCGAGGACGAAGAGGAGGACGGTAAGGTTTCATCTTCACTGTTGACACTCTCGTTTGCTTCGAGAATAACTTGGCTGAAATCGACACGATCGTGGCCATTTCCATCTCTCTGCAGGTCACTGGAGAAAGCGTTACGAGCTCTGCTCAGCCTGGTGGATTCGCTGATGCCTGCAGTGAGAAAATCTGCAAAATTTCACCATAAGTGAATTACAAACATATTGTGGTGGCCCACTAGCACCAAGTATGCTCTTTTGCTACAATATTACAGTGAAAATTCATTTTAATGTAAAATAATCTTCTCGACATTAAAAAAATCAACTTTTGAGGAAATGAAGAAAAGAAGAAATGTCGATAATTGAGATTTTTCGTTTTTTTTCAGCGGGAAGAAATTCAATACCTTGGAGTATAGATGCCGCCGTGGCGGAGAGCCGAGGCTCGGCGAGTTCCTGGTCGATTTCGATGTCTTCCGAGCCATTGAACGTTCTCGTGCTGCTGAAGCCATCTTCGCTCTCAGAAGTGATCGTTCTCGTGCTGTTCACGACGATCTTGAGCCTCGTCCCAGATTCGATTCTCAGCGGTAGCACGGTAAGATCTTTCTTCCGTTCTTCATCAACTTCCGGTTCGCGAGCTTTCGAACTGAGATTCCTGAGGACTTCCGGTTTTGCGGTAAAACTTTCGTTCTTCTTCTTTCTTCTTTCCGGCGTTTTACTGGTCGTCAGTAACCAAGTTATCTGACTGTCCGACGGAGTAGTTTTCGGAGTTGCCGCGTAGATGGCGTTAGGATCGTCTCGCTTCGCGACATTACCGACGCGATTTTTCGCGATCTCGCTACGATTCCCGGTCGAATTTTCCCAAAATACCCGCCTCGTCGTGATCTCGACTTCTCTGCTCTCGTCCTTCTCATTTCCCGCGTTTCTGTTCGGATTTCCCGCCTTCGACGGAGAATCGTCGTACGAGCTGATCGCCTTGGCAATCCGCATTCCTGTACCTGTCGTTGGTAATACAGTTCTCAGCTTTATCGATTGAAGATAAGACAGCGTCCCGTTTGTCGCAGTTCCGCGGGAATCCGCGTCGACGATCCTCGTCGCCGGATTTCCGTTCTCCTGGATTCGTGGATCCTGGGTCGTCGATGGCAACGGGTTCGCCAGCAATCCTGTGAAAATTTTTTTTTTGTTTAAAAAATAAAAATAAACGATCGAAATTAAAATTTTCTCATTCGTCTCTCTTTACCGGCGAGTTGCAAGGTAACCCAGAACCAATGCATCCACCAGTGAAGCGTCATCACGTCATCCGCGAAGCTCGACCTGAAAAAAAAAGGAAAATTGTACTCGCGACCTAACCTCAAAAATTAATTCGTAAAATTTCGAAATTTTTCGCTCTTCGACGTTCATTTTCTTGCTCTCGACGTAAAAGATATTCGATTGAATCCTCTGATGGAAATTTGCTTTTCATATTTTCACAAATAATGTTGTAATCTGTTATAAAAGGACGAAAAATAAGAAATTCTGCATATTTTGTCAGAGTTTATTGTAATTGAACATAATTTAAGCGATTTCATACGAAAACGTTTATAAATTGACAGAAAAATAAGTTATACAATTTGTAGCAAAATTATAGAAAATTTTGCAAAAAAAATTACATTGCTTAACAAGCAGGCAGAGTACGAAAGTGAAAGAACAGTAATAAATTAATGACATATATATTATGTGAAATTTTGTCATAATTGTCTAATTTATTCCATACTTTTTTCTGGTAAAATATGGCAATTCCTGGTGTGCCTGTTCCAATTACCGATCATAAATTAATCCATTTTTACAAGAAACATTAAATCTAAAGATAATATGATAAATTTTGATATAATAATAAAACAAACGATAAAATCATTTTCACGGCTATTTTAATTTGTCCAAATTTCGCTTCTTTTATTCGAAAACTGATCGATTCTGTTGAGATTATAATATGATAAATTTTGATATAATAATAAAACAAATGTTGAAATCATTTTCACGGTTATTTTACCAAAATTTGTCCAAAATTTGCTTCTTTTATTCGAAAACTGATCGATTCTGTTAAGTCGATTTTCACGATGAAAAAAAAATTAAAAAAAAAAAACAAAAAACAAATATCGCGCATTCCTTTCGTTATCTCGGCGACCGCGGTCGAGTCTCGTCATGCTTTTTCTCTTCTTTTTTCAAACACGTCGAAAAACCAGACTTCGATAAAACTCGCGCGAGGATTCGAAGCGGCAGAAATGCGAAAAAAAGAGAGAAAGAGAGAGAGAGAGATAGAGAAAAAGGAAAAAAAAAAAGAATTCGTCCAACAGGTTTCGTTGCGCAACGATTTCCCATCGACGCATAATGATGATTTAGATAATAATAATAATAATTACGATGATAGGTAGTAACAATAATAATAATTCGAGCAGCGTGCTTGTCAGGTTTTGTAGATAAATAGAATTCTCGTGGTTTGACTCATGATGGTCGAATTGTTACGCGACGATGTAATTCGAATCGATTTTCTTTTTTTTTTGCCTTTTATTCCTTTTCGAATCCCACAGCTGTGAAAGCATAAATTCGAATTCGTCGAATTTTTTCATCGATACGACCATTTTTTTCGACATTTTTGCGAGGTTGCAACGTTTTCTTGAAATTCTGCTTTTTCTTATTTGGGACGAATCTTTCTTTTTTTTAGGTTATCATTTTTTTGTTTTTTTTTGGTTTTTTTTTGTTCGCCGAGGAATTTTTTTAGATTCTCGGTATCGGGAATCGAACTCGCGTCGCCGAGAGTACTGTTACGCGTCTCGAGCGCGATTGCAACGGTACAGGAGGTTAGGAGTGTTGACACGAGATTTTTTTGCCCCCGCGAGGTGAAACGAGGCGCCCGGATAGCATCGACGACTGTCCGGACGCTTATTTTTCGCAATTATGCTAATATTTCGTGTCGAAACGAAAAAAAATAAAATGGCGTCTCGGTCCATCGGTAACAAATGAGTCATATTTCGTTTTTGGTTTTTCTCAAAATTCTACGTCATTCGCGAGATCTTAGTTTTCGGGGAAAACTAAAAGCAAAGAAATTTATTTTCGACCTTTTTAGCGTTTTTTTTTTTGGCACTCGAATAGCTGCGCGTTCAGGGAAACGCGACCGCCATGAAGATGTACTCTCGCGCGTCCCGCGGCGAGGAAGTTGTTTCTCGTACGCGCAATTAACATTTAATTAACGTTTCAGAGCGCGACACTCGCTTACCTACGCGCGTTCGAGCTTATATTTAGCACAATTAAGCTCGAGTCTGTCGAGCGAGATGACCAATTTTTTTATTCTTTTTTTTTTACAGCTTTTTGAATCGAAAAAATAAAGATGCTCGAACATTTCGAAACGTCTCTTCCCCCAGGGGACTCCAGAGTACAAATTTAGTGTCGAAACACGAAATATGAATAAATTTATCGATATCGATTCTTCTGAAAGTCCAAAAATTTTTATTTTATCTCAAATATTCATTTTCTTTTGTTTTTTAACAAAACTAGGTTAGAAATAATCTTAAAAAATAAAGAATTTATCGAAATAAGTAAAATAGAATGCAATTTTTTTTATACAGAAGTACATATAATTATGACAAATCATTTTTATTTTATTTCTCGGTTTTCTTTCGTGATTATACATAATTATTGTCCCAGTCGTGGCAAAAAGTGTATTCTCGTTGCAGAAACAGCTAATAACGAGCATGGAAAACTCGAAACTCTTTTTCCTACTCGGTCCAGACTCGTTAGCCTAGATTTTTACTGTTATTATTTTTTTTCCCTCAATTCCACCGTGTCGCGTCTAGAGTCATTTCGGAGCGGATGCGCGGGAAATTTCACGGCTCGTTTTCCACCATTTTGTTTTTTTTTTCGCAATTTTCCGCCATTTTGCTGTTTTTTCCGACAAGAAGAAAAAAAATGGCGGAGGATTTTCATCCGGGGAAACGTGAGAGTAAAAGTTGCGAGTTTTCGGAGGTAGAAAACGAAATTATTCACCTCGGGCGTTTTCTAGCTTCTCGTTAAAATATCCTACGGCCTAGATAACGCATAGAAATAACGCTCTTCGTGCAACTTTTACTTTCACTTCCATGCTCCAGAGAATTCGATTGCATCGGCGCGAGCCGCTTCGGCTTTGGTGCCATTACCCTACAATTTTTTTCATCCTCGATTTTTTTTTCCTCATCGCTATGAAAACGGTCTCGATCGGACGCTCAGTCTTCCTCAAGAATGCAAAAAACTCGCCCGGAAGTGTACTTTCCAGGAAAGAGGAAGTCGAGCGGAAAAAATCGCGAAGAAATTGTTCGAGAGTAAAATTCACCGAAGAATTTTTCGTAAGAAGCTTCGTTTACGAAAAATAATTAGCTTGGAATGATTATATCGAGAAAGGAGATCGCGAAACGAGCTTAGACCGGAAGTTCGACGCCGAAAAAATTCCAGATGGCGCCAGAATCGAGGGACGCGGTGGTGCCTCGAAAAACGAGGGAGATACGTATCTGAAAAGTGATTACAAGACTCCCTGGCACGCGCCATCCGCTCTTCCAATTAATTCACTTAACTCCGTTTAATTACTCGCAATCCCAATCACCGTTTACGAACGCATAAATATTTATCCTTCGAGGGGGAAAAATATTCGAAGTCTGAGAAAATGCTCGCTGTGGGAACTTTGAAACAATCTTCGTCCCGCCAATGCTATATTTTGCACTCTGAATTGCGCAATGGAACTTTACAATGAAACAAACGTTCTTCATTTCGAAGTTTATTTTATTACTTAGCAGCTTCAAGTTTTATTTTTTTTCTTCTTGCCAATTTTCCATAGCTTCGCTCAATTATTGTTCATTTTTTAAATAAATATATTGCTTTTTATATTTAGTTTTAAATATATTTTGATTTTCTTTCTTAGATAAAATTAACTCTGTGTTCAATTTCTTCCTGGGTTTTTAGGCAATTGGCACAATTTCTCTTACGCATACGAATATGAGCCCCAGTGGACAATGTTTGTGGAGAAAAATTATAATGCGGATGGCGTTTGCCTTGTCGAAGCAAAATCCAGGTCACGGCAGACAGGAAAAATCAAGCAGAGCTCAAAACTGGCAGCTTGAGTTTAAAGTTTGTCTCTAGATCCTGATTTTTCTTCCTCGACCTCGAATTTGCGAGGGAAAGTTTATTACTCCTGATTTATTTTTGTGTGCCTCCAATAATTAGCTTAGAAATTTCTCCCTGTCGAGATCCTCAATATATTTTCACATAAATCTCATCCAGCTTTCCAGTTTACAGCAAATTTCTCAAAATAATTGCCAACCGCTGACTCTGGGACATAATTCCTGGGAAACCGAGCTCTACGATCTCTTCAAAATTACAGAGTTTCGCCTCTGGCAAACTTTCTCAATGACTCTCATTAAATTGCTATCTCTTGCCAGCCTCGTTGTCACGACTATGATAAAAATCTATGCTCATCCACCAAAAAGATGAGTCACCGAAGAAGGGTGGAAATAAACAAACAAAAAAAGAATAATATCTCAACAGTCGCAGAGCGTCCAAGCAAAGTCTCGAAGCATTCTTTTTTCTTCTCAACAAAAATCAGCAACTCTCTTCATCCGTCAAGAGTGAAAAATAAAAATTTATCTCTCCGCTTCGCTGCAAAAATTCATGGAACCAAAAAAAACAAAAAGAAAATAACAAAAAAATTCAAGATCTCAACATTTTCGTCAAAAATCAATCGTAAATGATTTCTCTTCGTTTTTCTTTTTTTACGTCGTCGAAACGTCTCCCTACCGAATTTCGAACCTGGAGGACGAAATCCCCTCGCCCTGGCAATCCCCCGTGGAGAATTTCGCGAAGCACGTTGCGACGAAACGATATTCACCTCTCACTTCCCACACCGTTGTTATTATTATATTATCGATATTCCTTCATTATTTTTATCGTAATTGTTATTATTATTATTATTATTATTTTTCCGTTCCGTCGCAATTCCCCTCGGGACGTGCACGCGCGACACTCTCACGTTTTGTTTTTTGTTTTGGACGTCGCGTGCGCGTTCCCGGAGTCTCTCCCCCCCTCAACCCCTTTTTTGCTCCTTTTTCGTAAAATACGATTTATCTCGCAGTTTATTCAATTTTTCTTTATTTTTATTTTATTTTTTTCTCGTTTCTTCGCCCACAGGCGAAAAGACAGTCGCACCTGCGCGTATCGGCGCGGAACGCGCGAGGATCGCGATTTGTCGCTGGAAAAGCGGGAACGGGACGAGAGCGGCTCTCTCGCGTAAATCGTCCTTGAAACGATATAACGACGTTAAAAAATTGATTGTTGAACGAGGACGGCTGGAAGATTTGTGGAAAATAAGGAGAGAGAGAAAAAAAAACGAGCGTATCGCACGAGGGTATTTTTTGCACCGTCGACGTAACGCGTTTATTCGATTTATTGTTATTTATTTTATTTGCATTTTTATATGTTTATTTTATTTTCGATCGTCCGGGCTCGGAACGCGCACGTTCGACTCTGCGGTCCGGGAATCGCGATCGTTTGTTTCTCTTTGTTTTGTTTCCGTGTTTTTTTTTCTTTTTTGTTTTTTTTTTTCGTCGGCGACGGAGGTATGCGGACGTCGCGAGAGTAACGCGCCCGACGCGAGCATCGCCGTCCCGCGGACTGTCAGCGTTCTCGCCATTTTGGCCCGTCCGCGAGGCGACGGAGCGGCCACACGGCGCGTTCTCTCTCCCCTTCCTTTTGGTTTTCCTTCTCTATACAGGCGGATTCCACTTATCGCCTGCAAAGCCTTGGTTTTATCCGAGGAGTTCCACTTGTCGCCCGCAAAGCCTTTGACCTATTTTTGTTACACTGGTTTTGGGTCTCTGTGGGCGTTTTGGTCGATTCGTGGAACGCGGCCTTAAAAGAGTTTCACTTGTCGCCCACAAAGCCTCTGGCCTATTCTTGTTACACTGGTTTTGGGTCTTTGTGGGCGTTTTGGTCGATTCGTGGAACGAGTTCTTAAAAGAGTTCCACTTGTCGCCCTCAAAGCCTTTTGGTTCTATCCGAGGAGTTTCATTTGTCGCTCGTGAAGCCTCTGGCTTATCTTTATTACACAGATTTTGCGTCTTTGTGGGCGTTTTGGACGATTTGTGGAACGCGCTTTCATAAGAGTTCCACTTGTCGGCCACAAAGACCCCAAAACGGGTATAGGATAAAGGCTTCGTGGTCGATAAGTGAAACTTGTAATACGTTGGTTTTGGATCTTCGAGAAAGTTCCACTTGCGACCACAATGCTCACGTTTAAACGCAATTGCAGTCGTGTCCATAAGTTTTCGCGTCCCGTTCTCACGACCGAGGTGCGCGACGCTCGCTGGCGGAGGGGAATTTTTCCCATTCTTTTACCTTCCCCTCCAACGCCACCCATGATTTTTTTTTGACATTTCTCAACGGGACGCGCGCCTGCGCACGAACAGATATCCCCACCTGTCCTTCCTATTATTCATTCTGACACACTTTACTTTTCCGTATATCAAGAGCTAATCGCGCCAAAAGTCGAATTTGTGCTCCACCTACCTGAAAACAATGAAAATTTTTTATCGATAAAGTAAATTTCAATCTTATCAACGGCGACAAGATAGAACTTTATCTTACCAACCGTCAAACTATTTGAAAACTGCATAACCAACAGTAGACTTGCGTCGATAAAATAACCCCATGCATAATCGATCGAAGATATGTCGGTATATCAATAAATTCCCGTTGTCGACTGTCGGTAAGGAAGAAATCCCCCAAAAATTTCAAAATCGCGCGATTATCGCTGACCTTTGATGATCCCTCTCGATTTCTTTTAATCGCTGGATGAAAAAAAAGGGAATTCTGGGGGAGGGGAAAAGAAAAGAGAGGAGATAAGATAACGTCGATCGGCCAACGCGGCCCAATAGCCGCTCTCACGAGAGAAAATTTCGACGAGTGTCTCCGTCCGCGAGGACGTGGCACACGTCGCGCGGCGAGCTTCCACTTCCGGCTGGTTTCCTCGCGCGCGAGGATCCCAGAGCCGGGAACGGGCGCTTCATTGCCCGTCCGGCGCGCGGCGAGTCGCGATCGTTTCTCCTTCATTTTCGTATATTTATTTTTCATCTTCTTTCTTTCTTTTTTTTGTCTCTCTCTCTCTCTCTCTCTCGCACCCATTAATTATTCTATATATATATTTTATCGACTTTTTTTTTCTTTCTCTCTCGCTGGCTGGCTCGTCCTTGAACTCGGTCGCAGTGCCATGCGGTTTTCCGTGCTCGTCGCGGCTTCGTGCCTCGTCCTCGTCGCCGGCTGCGCCCTGGCGAGCTCCGGGCCCGAAGCCGCCGCCAGGAGCGTCGACGAGATCCTCGAGAATGCGAAAAAGGGAGATGAGGAATTGCCGACGCGCGAGCAACTCCTCGGCATGCTCGACTCCATGAGCGGCCTGACCGACGAGGACAGAGAGAACCTGCGCAAAGAGCTTACGCGCGACATACAAGGCGAACAGTTGCCCACGGGCAAGGGAAGCCTCCAGATGCACCAGACGCTGCTTCTCTTCTCGCTCCTCGGACTTCTCTCCCTCATTTTCCGTCAGTATATTTTCTCTTTTCTTTTCTTTTTTTTTTTGCTCTGTTTTTCTCGATCCACGAGCACGTTGCTTTCACCGCTACTCTCGTTACTTTTTATTTTGAGATAGTTTTATCGTTTTTTTCTCTTTCTTTTTTTCAGGAATTCATTGAAAATTTGCGCATAAGCATTCTTCAATATGGCATATATAGGTTTATGAAAGTTTAAGGGGATTTACCACGTGGAAATCGAGATATTTATTGTTGGAAATTTCAATTTTTTGGTACTCTAGCATAAAAGAGACTGTATTAAATATTGCGATTTTCGATTTTAAATAGCTTTAAATATAGATTCTCCAGGATCGTTTTCTTAGGGATTCATTGGAAATTAGCTCAAACCTTCTTTGACATGGCATACATATGTTTGTCAAATTTCAAGAGGATTTACCACGTAGAAATCGAGATATTTATTGTTGGAAATTTCAATTTTTTGGTACTCTACCATAAGAGCCTGTATTAAATATTGCGATTTTTGATTGTAAATATCTTCAATTATAGATTCTGAAGGATCGTTTTCTTAGGGATTCATTGAAATTTAGCTCAAACCTTCTTTGATATGGCATACATATGTTTATCAAATTTTAAGAGGATTTACCACGTAGAAATCGAGATATTTATTATTGAAAATTCCAATTTTTGATACTCTCCTACATAAGAACCTGTATTAAATATTGCGATCTTCAATTCTAAATTTCTTCAATTATAGATGGTGAATCTTCCTAAGGTAGTTCTATCGTTTTTTCATTTTATTATGAATTCATTGAAAATTTGCACAAACATTCTTTGATGTGGCATATGTGCATTTATAAAATTTTAAGAGAATTCACCACGTAAAAATCGAAATATTTTGTTAATAATTTTCATTTTTGGTACTCTCCCATAAGAGCCTGTATTAAATATTGCGATTTTTAAGTCTAAATATCATCAATTATAGATGGTGAATATTCTTAAGGTAGTTCTATCAAAAAATCGCTTTCTTAGGATTTTATTGAAAATTTGCAAAAATCTTCTTTGATACAATGTGCAATTGTATACTAAATTAAAAAAAATTTCATTATGTAGAACTCGAGATATTTATTGTCAAAAATCATTATTTTCTGTACTTCAATTGTAAATATCTTGACATCTAAATTTTACACAGCTCTTGTTCTTAAAATAATTTGCCACAACTTTTTTAAAAAATAAACTTAAGCTCAAAAATCACATGGTAAGGAGATAAATTGAGATAAAAACTTTTTATTTTACTGTACTAATAGAACTACCTTAATTTTGAAAAACGTATGAAACATTTTATTACCATATTGAAAGGACATTTTTTTCTGCTTTTACTTTTTTATAATTATTTTTACTGTTCGATGTCGTTTTGATTTTCGGAAAAATTGCGAAATCAAAGTGTTGCCATATTGGAAGAATATTTTGTACAATTTTTATTCGCCTTTTCTCTTGTTTCTATCCTTTTCTAATCGTCGTCGTTTTGTTTCCGGAAAAACAGGAAAATAAATATTGCCATATATTGGAGAACAATCTTCATTAATATTTTTCTTTTCTTCAACACTTACACTATTATTTTATACCATTATCATATTTATTTGTAAATTATTTTTAAAAATTCGTAAGTGTAAAAGTTTTTGTATCGAAAAAAATGACGTTCCTATTATTTATATTTGTCGCAGTTCATCATTATAATAAAAATTTGTAAAACAATAAGCGGTCGCAATGTCAAAAAAGTTTCGCACTCTCATTTTTATCAATTATTATTTTATGTTACATTTATTAATTTCACACAAAAAAAAACAATTTCTCATGATCATATTGCAAAATCTATCAATTTTTTAAAACTTTTGTCACAAATTATCATTAATGTTCGATCGTGTTATTTAAATTTATTTTTTTTGTGTGTTTCAGTGTTTTTCGGATATAAACTGTACAAAAGTCTTACGGACCGAGAACGGCAGAGGCTCGAGAAGAAAAAATTGAAGGAGGAAAAGCGCAGGAACAAGACGAAGTGAGACAGGAAAAAACGGAGCGTCTCGTCGCAGATTCCACTTCCATCTGTTTTTTTTTTTTTTTTTTTTTTTTTTTTTTTCTTTTTCTTTGTCCTTTTTTTTTTCTTTTTTAAAAATAAAAACATAAAAAACA